>JAASGU010000270.1:0-26429 GCA_023334365.1 Globisporangium acanthophoron
GCCTCGCCACCGCCGCCGCCACCGCGGTATGGCGTCGTGTGTGTCGAGAGAGAACTTGAGCGGTTTGTGAGATTTGGTTTAGTATGCAGCAGAAATGTGTGTGTTTGTTTTTGTAGTTTGTGTCTTTGTGTCTTTGTGTCGTTTCGTTTTCGATGTGAGATGTTGTGTGACGTATTTGGGGTGGGCGGGAGTTGGGCAGTCGCATTTTGTAGTCTGCGTGTCGTGTTATGCTGTGTTTCGTGGTCTCACTACTGAATCGCTGAATCGACAGTGATATTCATTTTCCTTTGATGTTTGCTTGTCTTGGATCACCTAAATTGACAATTGCAAAACTCGTTGAATAAATTTAGGTAGCATCATTTCACAATTTTGTTCTTTTCGGTTCGGCGTCTGTTCATTGCCTTCGCATTACCAGGTACCTGCGCACGATGGCCGCCAAGTTCTCCATGGCGAACCCCGCGGGGCTCTTCGGGCAGGAGGCGCACGTAGAGGCCGCTGATCGCCTGCAGGGCGCCGTCGAGGATCTACGCGTGCGCAGCGAGCGGACGGCAGCGGCTGAGAGCCGCGAGCAGCAGCAGCAGGCGGCGCGGCGCACGGAGCAGGAGGCGCGCGCACAGCGCTCGGCGGAGGCAGCGACCGCCAATGCGCAGCTGCGCGACGTGGCGTTCGTGAAGAGCAGCAACGGCGGCGTCGAGGACGACGAGGACGACGACGACGACGCGCTGCTGGATGAGCTGGAGAACGACCCGGAGCTCGAGAGGTAGATGGAGAGAGAGAGGGAGAGTGGTCGTGAGTGGACGGTGTATGCTGATGTGTGGTCCGCAGGCTGCGGCAGGCGCGCCTGAGTCAGCTCAAGCAGGCGTACGAAGAGAAGCAGCAGCTGCTGGCCAAGGGCCACGGGGAGTACCGCGAGATCGCGCAGGACGAGTTCCTCAAGGAGGTCACGGGGAGTCCGCTCGTGGCCGTGCACTTCTACCACAACGACTTTGAGCGTTGCAAGATCATGGACATGGTACGGTAGTAGTAGTAGCAGTAGTAGCAGGAGTGGTGGTGGGGACGCTGGCTGATGTGTGACCTGCAGCACCTGAGTCGCCTCGCCAAGACCCACATCGAGTGCAAGTTCCTCAAGATGAACGCCGAGAAAGCGCCGTTCTTCGTACAGAAGCTCGTGATTCGCGTGCTGCCGACCGTCGTGTGCTTCAAAGACGGCGTCGCGTTCCCTTCGCGCGTCGTCGGCTTCGAGGGACTCACCGCGACCGACGAGGACGAAGAGAGTGCCACGTTCGGCACCCGCGGCCACCTGACGTCGAGCGACACATTCCCGACCGTCGCGGTAGGTGCCACCAACTCGCAACTTTCGGATGTCTCATGTCAATGGGGAACGCTGCTCACCCCCGCGGTCTGTTGTGTCCGCTGCAGCTCGCGCGCAAACTCGTCGAGATCGGCGCCATCAACGAGCACGATGCTGACGAAGACGATGAGTAGAGACCTCGAACTATGCACGTATCTCCGATCCCAGCTCCAGCGGGAGGGGAGGAATGTACGAGCGTTGTATTCACACCGCAGCTACCACAGCGTCTCCAGCCCATCCGTCCCGCCCAGCTTCTCACTGAGTTCGCTACTCTGGTACGTCTCGCGAATCGCTCCCCACGCCGGCCAGTGTCGGAATCGACGCCGTGGACCAGTTTGCGAGCATATCGCGACTCTGCGCCAACGTGGAGTAGTGCTCTGAGCTGCTCTCATGCGAGCCGCCGTGCGTGTTCTTCATGTACACGGACTGGTGAACCTTGCGGACCCCACCTTTCACCGGCGAGTTGGCGGCGCCGAAGCGCGCGGCGGTGCTGTTCGGGCTCTTGAGTGGGCTCTTCCCCGCGGCTGCTCCAGCTGAGAGGAAGTTGAACTGGTTCGTCGCCATCGCGAGCAGGCTCTGACTCGGTGAAGGCTGCTGCGCTTGAGGTAGCGTTTTCCTGGACTGGAGGAGCGCGTCGGTGGCGCATTGGCTCGTCGAGTCTTCACCATTCATCGCCGCGGCCACGGATGACGCCACGTGCGCGAACATGCGGCGGTGCTGCTTCAACGGCGACACTGCGCTCCCGCCAGTAAACCCAGACGCGGGAGGCGTGTTGATCGGCGGCAACTCGACCCCGAGCTGCTTGGACATCTGCTCGCGATGCCTGACGCCTCCGCTCGCATGGTATCGGTTCTGAAACAGCAGCGCTATCCTCTGCTGGTAGATCTTCATCTTCTCGAGCAGGAAACGCAGGACGAAGCAGTTCTCTTCCGCCGACAGCTCGTCGAGCGCAACAGAGGGGACGAGAGCAACGAAGCTGTCCATCTTGGTCGTCTCCTTCGCGAGCTTAGCGACTTCATTGTCGCTCGGAACCACGCGAGTCTCTCCTCCCAGCGATCCGCCTTGAGCGAGTTCGTGCGCTGCGTCTTGAACCGTGCGGCACAAGAACTGGATGATCTCGTCCTGCTGCGCAACGAGGTACTGCTTCTCGTGCTGGAATGCGTGGATCCAGTCGTTTGCGTTTTTCAGCGTCGCCTCGAGCTCGCTCACACGGATCCGCAAGGCTTTGACGTCGTCGTCGGAGCTGCTGTCACTGCAGCGATCCGCCTTCCCGCTACTCTCAGCTGCAGACGCGTCCTTGACGAGCGCATCAAGTGTGGCCTTCTCGTCCTTCTTCTGGAGCTTGTGCAGGACCTTCTGGTAGTAGTAGTTCTTCTTCGCCATCACGGCCTCGTTCTCCTCGAGCATCTTGGTCTTCACGCGCAGCTGTCGCACTTCGTCCTCCAGGAGCTGGTACCGCCCCAACAGCTTCTCGGTCTCCTTGCTCTGAAACGACAGCTCCTCCATGAAGTGATCGTTCTCCATCATCGTGCGCTTCGTTGCCGTGTTGAGCTGGCCATCCGTGCGCGCCATGAGCTCCTCCTTCGTCTCCTTCATCTGCAACAGCATCTCTTTCTTCACGCGGTTCTTCTCGAACAGGCTCTGGCGCTCCATCTCACGCTTCTCCTCCTCGAACTGCTTCGTCGTGCGAGTGAGCGTAGCCTCCAGCTCCGCCACCCGTGCCTCGATGAAATCCTTTTGCTCCGAGAAGGCGTGGAGGTGCTTCAGCTCGTGCCGGAGCCGCTCTGTCTCCTCGTTCGCGCGTGTGATCTCTGCCTGGAGCTGGAGCTGCACGCTCTCGAGTTGGCTCGCGTGCTGCTGCAGCGTGTACTCGTGCTCTTGCCTGGCCAGCGCGATCTCATTCTCAAGACCCGCGATCAACATGACGCGCTGGTCCAGCTTGCCGTTCAAGTAGTGGTACATCTCGTTCTGGTCCTGCGTCTGTTTCGCGAGCTTCTCCTTGAGAAACGCGTTCTCGTCCTTCAAGCACTTGTTCTCGCGGTCCCTGGGAGCGTCAGAGTTAGGAGGTGGTAGCATCAGCAGCCTCTTGTCTCTCAACGCGAGCGCACGCACAGGGTGTTCATCTGCTCGCCTAGAAGCATCATGTCGAACGCGAGCTTGGTGTCCATCTGTCCGATGGCGTTCAGCACGGCTTGGGACAGGATCGCGTTCGTGATCGGCGGAGCACAGGGCGGCGTCGTCACGTCTTCCAGGTCTCCGCCCGCTGTCACATCGCCACCGCTCTCGCTCGTGACCTCCATGCTGCTGCTGCTGCTGTAGTCTCGGCACTCGCGCTGGAGCTCCCAATACTATTCATGTACTCCTTCTGATCGACAGACCACGAGAGGTTGTGAGACCAACTCGGTAAGTAGAGGTACTTTGTTACATTCGGTATCGAGATGCTGCTCGCTCATCTGACTGTCACGCACACGACCACAGAGACGCCGGCCGACCGCTACACGGGGGAGCAGCAGCACAGCAGGCGCTTCAGCACGAGCCACCACGCCGCGGGACCGCGGTCGTCGACGTCCAGCGACTTCAGGGACCGGGGTGTCGTCATCAGCACTGGGGCGCTGCCGCTCAAGCCCGAGAGACCGCCGCCGTTCCTACCCCCTGGACCGGGTTCGAACCCCCGTAGTGACGCGCTCGACGCGAAGAGCTGCTGCTGCTGCAGATACAGCATCGACGACGAGCCGGTCGCGGTGGTCGACTCGGACGTCGACGAGAGCTCGTCGGGTGTGCCCTTGAGCGCGTCGCTCCCGAACGCTTCGGAGACCGTGACGGAGGTCGAGAACGTGTTGCGCTCCTCGGTGATCCGGTTCGTCGACTTCTTGATCGCGCCGCCGAACGGCATCTCGTACAGCGGCGCGGCGGTGCCACCGAACTTGTACCGCTCGTTGATGCTCTGCAGCCCGAGCCACCTGCACACTTCGTTGCACCGGTGCGACTCGAGGAACTTCTCCATGCCGAACGTGCCGAGGTTCCCTGCGCCGAACCCGCGGCCATCGGCGGTGTGGATCTGCGGGTCCGTGTAGCTGTCGTCCACGCCCTGGATGTCCACGACCATGAGCCGGTAGTCCGACGCGACGAACGTGAAGTGCGAAAACGCCTGCGGCGTGTTCCGCTCGCGCTCCTCCGTCGAGCTCGTCTCCTTCCCGACGTACCCGTTGTTGTTGCTGTACTTGACGTACGCGCCTGGCAAGTGCTCTTCGACCGAGCACACCAGGTCGCCGCGGTCGCGCAGCTTGAGCAGCCACGACCGCGCGTAGTACACCTTGAGCGGCGGCTCGTGCTCGTTGTAGAGCTCCGCGTAGTGCGCGCACACGGCCTGCATCTCGACGTCGCTCAGGTACGAACTGGGGTCAGCGTGTCGGATGCTGAATTTGGCGACCAAGAGCCGCGTCACGTTCGCGTCTGTCACGCCTTCCTCGAGCTCCTAGAGTGACGTGGTGCCCTTGCTGTCAGTCACCACCCGCTCACCCACCAGCAGCGTTGAGGGGAATGACGCGCACCTGCAAGTAGTACGCGTTGCGCAGCTGCCCTGTCGCGAACGGCACGAGGTCGAGCTTGACGCGCGTGGACGTCGAGTGCCACTCGAGCGTGTCGACGTCGAAGCTCAGCTTCTCCGCGCGCTCCTTGAGCAGCCGGGCGAAGTCCGGCGGGTTGTGTGGCACGACGGTCTTCATGATCGGCTGCAGGCTGCGGCGCGGGGACGGCTTCTTTCGCTCGGTGGACGTGCCCGTCATCTCGTTGATGATCTGGTTCTTGCGCTCCTGGTACTCGTCCGCCGTCAGGTGGCCGCAGTCGAGCAGCATCTTGAGCGTGTTGAGCTTCTCGAACGGGCTCTTGGACTTGCCGGAGGACGGCGGCTGCTGCTGCTGCGGCTGCTGCTCGACGCTGTCCTTCTCCTTGCTGCTGTTGTTGTTCTTCTTGCTGTGGCTCGACTTGCGCTTGCGGCCGCCCGAGTGCGCGTGCGCCATCGGCGGGAGTCCGCCGGCGTCGAAGACGACCTGCGCGCCGCCGCCGTGGGCCAGCGGCGAGAGTCCTCCTCCTCCTCCTCCTCCTCCGCCAGCCACTCCGCCTGTGCTGTTGTTGTTGTTGCTGTTGTTGCTGCTGGAAGCAGTCGGCTTGGCGGAGATGCTGACGATCGGACGGCTGTTGTTCATGCTGCTCGTCGTGATGTTGAGGTTCATGCTCATCGTGATGCTGTGCGACTGGAACGGCGGCGCGTGGCGCTGGGAGGCTCCTGCGGCTGCGGCGTCGCTCTCCGCCTCGCTCGGGTTCCCAGGGTGAAGCTCCGCGCTCCGGCGCTTCGGGAGGCTCAGCAGTGAGGCGGACGCTGGAGCTGCTGCTGGCGGCTGCGATGAGAGGCGCGAGATCGGCCACAACCAACGAGTTAGCGCTTCAACAGGCGGATCCGACGGAAGAAGCGCGCGGAAGTCCAGGCGACTGCTGCCGTTATGCAGGTAACGGCGCGTCGAAACCGACTTGGTATACGCCGGCGCATGTGTATACACATGCATCATGTATACGAGCAGTTCATTTCCACACGACGCACCTGCACACTGCTGCTGCTGCTGCTGCTGCTGCTGCTGCTGCGGGGTGGGCGAAAGAGCAGCTGCTCCGTCGTGGGTTCGCCGGGCGGAGGCGCGCGGGGCGGCGGCGGCATTGGGCGGCGGCAGGCGACGGGAGAAGCTACTGCTGCTGCTGCGCGGGGCTCATGTGAAGTATACGCGGCGGCTGATAAAAAAACAGGACACAGCGAGGAATCTCCCTCTGCAAGCGCATGATTGAAGCCTCGGATACAAGGGAATCTTGGACACTTCCGAGCCAAAAGCAAGTGCAGCTGTCGATTTCTCTCCCAACCGCAACTTGCTGCGCGCATCCGCCTCATATCAGCTCTATGCGGACACGACGCGCAGCGCGGTGCCGACGAAGACCATCGCGGTGGCCACCGCGAGGATCGTGAGGTTGCGCGCGCCCTGGATCTCGCGGAAGTAGCACGCCGACCAGAGCATGGAGACCATGGCCGGGCCGATGGACGTGACCGGGTACGCCTGGTCGAAGCCCAGCTGCCCCGCCGAGTAGAGCTGGCCGCCGAGCCCGAGCGCCCAGAGCACGCCGCAGGCGTACGCCGGACGCATGACGCTGCGCGGCATCGAGCGCCGCAGCACGAAGCGGTGCAGCAGGCTGTAGAGCAGGAAGACGAGCGTGCTGGCCACGTAGATGCCGAGGCACTGCGAGAAGACGAAGCTCAGCGGGTCGCACGTCGCGATCACGACGCCGTCGCGCGTCGGCTTGCACGCCTGCTGCCAGTTCACGTACGGCACGAGGCAGCAGCTCAGGAAGACGCCCACGAGCAGCGCGATGAGCGTGCCGATCACCTTGCGCTGCTTCTCGGCCGCCGCGTCCGCGAGCTCCACGTGCTCGCGGTCGGCGGCGGGCGGCAGCGTGAACGGCCCGTAGTTGGGCAGCTCTGGGTGCAGCAGCGCTGATGGCAGGCTCTCCGTGCTCTGCGCGCGCGGCAGCAGCTTGGTGGTTGGCAGCAAGCTCGACGAACTCGACGAGCTCGCCACGAGCGGCGAGTGCTCGTCCGAGCGCGGCAGCCGCGGGCTCAGCGTCGGCTCGATCATGCCGTAGACTACGATCGAGCCGAGCATGAACGCGATGCCGAGCTCGCTCAGCACCGGGCTGCTCGGCACCGTCGGCTCGACGCCGAAGAGGCCGTAGCGCGAGATAACGTAGCCCATGCCGATGTTGGTGGCGTTCCAGAGCATGAAGCCGATGCCGAGCCCGAGCGTGTTGACGACCGTCGGGATGAGCAGGTTCGCGATCGCAAAGAGTGCACCGCCGAGGATGCCCTGCGGGAACGTGTAGAGCCCTTCCTCCGCGAACTGCGCCCAGTTGTTGCTCAGCAGCCCCCACACGAGCCCGACCATGAGGATCCCGGAGCACTGCACGTTGGTACGTTGCAAGCATTAGCACAAGTAGTAGCGTAAGTTGCTGATGGCAGTAGCAAGAGACGCACCATGAACCACTGGAAGATGATCCCGTCTGCAGCACCAGCAACAGCCACGAGCCGAAGACCTCGTCAGACTCCCAAGCAGACTGCATCGCGCACACAGGAACGCCAACATGCACGCACCGTAGGTCGGGTACTGCTTGGCGGGTACGTAGCACGTGCCGAAGAAGAAGACGGCCACGAAGGCGCCGGCGTAGCCGAGCACGAGGTCGCCCATGTTTGCTGCTTGGTGCGCTTGGTGCTTGGTGGTCACGGCGGCGAATTCGAGACTGACACCCGTTCCCGAAGCAGCAACAGCAGCAGCCCCACGCACGCGCGCACGTGCGACACGTGTGAGTGACCCGCCACAGAGGCGACTGACTGGCGGAGAATGGCTCGGGATCGGTCGAAGTTTGGTGAAGTGGCCGCGCAAGGTCAAGGTGACTTCGCGTTCAGATCAGCGATCGATTGATCGATCGCCTTCCGGGTGTAGAGAGCGATGACTTCTCCTCCATGTGGGGACGCTCGACGACATCTTCACACGCGTGGCTGCGATCTCGAGCATGTACATGCATCGTATCGACGCACGCGGCCATCGCGCAAGTCGCCATCGCAGCCATCACAGCAACCTATCTCGTCGTCCATGCCGACCTCGCAAGCCGAAAAATTGGTGTCGTCCCACTCTCACATTTTTTTTCGAAGTTGCAGCGCGTCGACAAGGTGGTGACGCGCCAGCACTGGTCGCTGTCCTGCACTTGATGCACTTGCCGCTCTTGGTGCACTCAGACCCGAAGCCACCAACAGCCACACCAAGCGCTTCATGGACGAGAATGGAAAGGTACATGTATCAAACGCATCCGCTCGCTCGCTCGTGGGGCGACGCGCTTCCTGTTGCGGCGAACAGCTTCTCTCTCACTTTCGTAATGCATCGCATCCGAACCTCCTTTAAGCGCGGATGAGAGCACATTCACATCGCCGCGTAGTCGGTCGTCATGCCTGCGTCGTCGCCCAGTTCGGCGAACAAGTCTACCTCGCGCTGCTTCGCCTTCATCTTCGCGATCACGACCACCACGACGACCGCGACGACCGCCAAGCACCCGACGACAATCCCTGCGATCGCGCCGCCAGTGATGCTCTTGCTCGGCGCGGTGCTCTTGGTCGACTTATCTCCCGAGGTCGTCTGAGCATTCCCTCCAACAGTGACGCCGCCAGTCGTGCCAGTTGTTTCAGTTGTTCCAGTGTCGTATGGTTTCGTTGTGGAGGGCGTCGAACCGCCGGTTTGTGTACTCGAGCTTGGGGTCGAAGTGGACGCCGGCGTCGTCGAGCCGGTGCCGCCACCGCTCGAACCCGGAGTTGTGGCGCCGTGTGGAGCAGGTGATCCAGGGCTCTGATTCGGGGTTGGAGTGGCTGACGCAGACGTCGGCGTCGTTGAGGCAGGTGTCGGGGTTGGAGTCGGGCCGTATGGAGTGGTTGACGCAGGCGTTGGGCTCGGACTCAAACTCGGGCTCGGACTCGAGGTGTACGGAGTGGTCGACGCAGGTGTCGGTATTGGGCTCGAATTTGTTGGTGTCGGAGTCGGTGTATTGTAAGACGGCGTCGTTGACGGTGTCGGAGTCGGACTGGGACTCGGGCTTGGCGTCGGTGTTGGTGTCGGCTTTGGATTATCATATTCCGGACTAGGCGTCGGTGTAGGAGTCGGTGTCGGCGTCGGGCTCTCGTATTCCGGGCTCGGTGTTGGCGCCGGACTCTCATAGGCTGGGCTCGGTGTTGGTGTCGACAATGGGCTCTCGTATGCTGGACTTGGTGTCGGCGTCGAATGCGGCTCATGCGGGTGACTTGGCGGCGGACGTGGTGTTGGCGTCGGATGCGGCACATGCATGTGGCTAGGCGTCGGGCTTGGGCTTGACGCATATGACGGGGATGGAGTCACGGGCGGAAACACGTCAGGCGGACCGATTCCTGACCAGACAAACTCGTAGGGTCCGTCGTCGTCTTCCCTTTCGTATTCATCGTCGATGGTATCTGCACCCCCACCGCTCCGAGGACGACCGTTCTGGGGACCGCCACCTCGCTTGAATTGGCGTTCCTTGTCGCCCTCGCTCTTCTCGACTTCGGCAGGATCGCCGTCGTCCCCAGCGAGGTGTCGTTGCGGCGTAGGAACACGCTCATCGTCTCTCGGGACTTCGCTATCGTGCTTCCTGTCGCGTTTGGTCCGCGTGGACGGCGCTGCATGCATTGCTGGATTGTCGCCACCGACAGTCAGGAAGGTGATCGCAGCGCGAGACTCGCGCAGCAGTTCCAGGTCGGCCTGCGCGAGCTCCTGGGCTGCCGCTGTCGCCGGATCCGGGAGCAGTAGGGCCGCGACGAGCAGCACCTTCGCCGCCAGCGCTGCACCGTGCACCCTGATCATCGCGAATACCTCCCACTTGTTCGCGAGCGTTGCTAGTGCTGCCAACGAAGAAGGACTGAGCTCTCTCGGATCCTTGCTCCAGCCAGCCAGGCGCGACCGGTCACGAAGACGACGACTCACTCACCACACTCGACCAGGCACGGGTTTCGCACGGAAGAAGGCATCATCTCGTTCGCAATCCTGAACAAGACATGTAGATGCCTCGAGGCTTTGATAGAACGGTGCGAGTTGCACTGGAGTACACACGTGCTCCACCCCAAGCTGCTCACGATGTGCCGACCATCACTCCTTGAGTGGACAAGTTGCCTTTTTTAGCCACTCAAATGCTTCTGGTCAACGAGCACTTCGCTTGCAGTGCGTGTACGCAGCACACTCACTGGCGCGAGCTGCTGGATGGTCCCCACGCCCACTGAGCGCCTGCAAGAAGACCGATGAGCGCGAGCGGCGTCAGCACTGGCCGCAGCCGCATCCTCTCGGTCTCCGTGGACACGAGCGGCCCATGGAGCGCAGTCGACAGCACCAGCAGCAGCAGTGCGGGCGGTGGCGTCAGCCCGACCGCTGCGATCTCCGGCGGCTTCGCGCGAGGCGGCAGTCACGCTCCACCGCCGCCAAAGAGTCCGTTGCACGGCGCGCGGCGAGCAACTCCGCAAGCGGAAGAATCTGCGCCGGCGCTCGAGTCGCGCGGCGTCGATCGGATGCTTTTGCTCCGGCAGATGAACGTGACGAGCAGCGCCGGGTACCAGAGCGCGTCGGCCACACACGAGGCAGCGCCGCGTCCGAAACAACTCCCACCGGGCGTGCAGCAAGCGCCGGCAGCACAAGAGGTGTCTGCAGCGCAGAACCACAAGGAGCGCAAGGCGGCGGAAGCGAGGCGGAGGCAGGAAGTGGCGCTGATGACGCTGGAGGACTACACCGGCACACCCGAGGGCTTTGCGCGGCTGGCGCGGCAAGAGGAGCGCGCGAATATGCAGGAGGAAGAGGTGCGCATGCTGCGCATCGTCCAGGCGGAGAAGGCGCAGCTGCGAGCTCAGCAGGCGCAGGCGCAGCGTGAAGAGGAGGCGCGCATCCGAGAAGTGTACCTCGCCAAGCTCCGCGCAGAGCGAGAAGAGAACGAGCGCGCCGCGAAGGAGAAGGAAGCCGCACGGAAGCAGGCGATGGAAGAGAAGATGAAAGCGCTCAAGGCAGCAGCAGATGCCAAGGCACGAGACGAGTATGCAGCTCGGCAACGACAACTGGCAGCCGAAGCGCTGGAGGAGCGAGAGCGACGCACGCGCGAGATGGAGAGCGCGCAGCTTGCAGTCGAGGACGAGCTCGCGGTCGCGATGCGTCAGGACTTCCTTGCCGAGCAGGAGCGGAAGCAGCAGATCGCGGCCGAGGAGGCACAGTGGAAGCACTTCCAGGAAGTGGAGGCGCAGCGCCAGCTAGAAGAGACTATGAGGCGCCGAGCCTCGCAAGCGGCGCAATACGAACAGGACAAGCAGCGGCGGATGGAGATCCACCGCCTGCAGAAGGAGCGCGCGCGGCTGACCGCAGAGAAGAAGAACCAGAAGATGCCGAAGGATCAGCCAAGTGAAGCGGTGGTCAGCTCTCTTCCGGAGCAAGCTGCTGTCGAAGCTGAGGACGCAGCATCGGCAGTGAACGCGGTGATCGAAGAAGGCGGCGAGAGCACCCCAAGCACTCCTGGTAGCGACGACGATGGCAAGACCTTGACTATCTCTGCTCTCCAAGATGATGCTGCCAAGGATGGTCCTCACTGCTCAGGTCTCCAGGAGAAAGAGACCGCGGAGCCGCAGCAAGAACCGCACACAAGTGAGGCGCTGCCTCTATCCTGCGCTGAAGGTGCCGAGAGCAGCCACGAGCCTGCCGTAGCTTCAGCAAGTATTGCCGAAGAAGAAGAAGGAGTGCCGGATGCTCCCGCACGCGTGTCGTCAGAGCCTGAGCGTATGGAGCTCGTACCGATCGTTTGCCGAGAAGACAACGAGGGACAGGAAGCAGGAGCTGTTGTATCGATCCCACCGACGGAGAGCGGCAGCGAGGTGGACCACCAAAGCGAGGCGAAGCAAGAACGCTATGAGATCGGCGACCACACAGACCAAGAGAAGCCCAGCCTGGCGAAGGAGCTCGAAGAGGCAGCGACACAATCGCTGCAGACTGACGCCCACCCGGATGTTCTCGATCAGGAACGCAGTGCGGCAGCAGAGCAGAACGTCGTTCCTCCACCGGAACGCCTCGACGAGGTTCCTTCCCCTGTTGACGTCGTCGAAGGTGCTGTTCAGAATGCTGGAGGACTCGAGTCGACCACTCTGAGCAACTCAAATGAAGTTGCTGCCACGCCGCCACTATTGAAGGAGCTACCACTCCAACTCCTGTCAGCACACGAGGCGCGAGTGCAAGGTCTCGATCCGTTCGCGCAGGTGCTGCATGTCAAGGGCGGCTCGCCTGCCATGGAAGCGACACTGCGCGCGGGCGATCTGCTCGCCAACTTCGGCGGAATCACGGGCGCCACGCCCAACTGTCTGCTCCTCATCGCTGACAAGGTCAAGAGCTCCGTCGGCAGAGCCATCAAACTCGTCGTGCTGCGACCGCACGAAGACGCGTTCACCCGCGGAGAGCTCGTGCTGCAACCGCGCAAGTGGACGGGCAAAGGGCTCCTTGGCTGTCAGCTGAATCCGTTCAAGTGGGCAGCCGAGGACGAAGACTTGGGAGACGCACCAGAGGAGGAACCACAGCGAACGGCTCAGGAGACAACGAACTCGACTCTGCTGGTGTTCTACCGCGTCACACCGTATTCTGTCGCCGACCAGATCGGCATCAAGGACGGCGACCTGCTCATGAAGTGTGGAGCGCTCGCGGCCGTTGACGATCTCGGCGCCGTTCTGGACTGCTTCCAAGCCGCACGAGCCGCGCGAACGCCGATCGAGCTCGAGATCCAGCGGTGGTTCCCCGAGGAGCAGCACTACCAGCAGTTCGCGCTCTCGGTTCCCGTGCTCGTCGAGGACGAGCCCTTGGGGTGCTCCATGACCACCTTCGCCGAGTACTACGGCGCTGCCACCAGCGACGCCTCGGCGCTCTCGGCGTGCACCGAGTGTTACTACACGAGCCTCGCGACCGCCGTCCATGCTGCGGCGCTGAACGGCCACGTGGCGTGTCTGGAAGCGCTCCTCGAAGCCTCTCGACAAGGCCACTCGGAGGCGGACGAGCCACCGAGCGTTGTGCTGGACTGGCGAGACGAAGACGGCCGCTCGCCGCTGTTCTACGCCTGCTACGCGCAGCAAGTCGCGTCCGTGCGGTTCCTCCTCGCGCACCTGGCCCGCGAGGACGCGTTCGACCCTCGCGATCTCTACGGCGACTCACCGCTGCACGCCGCTACGATGAGCGGCTCGGTCGAGATCCTGGCGCTGCTGCTCGAGAGCGAGTACGTCGCAGTAGACGTCGTGAACGCCGCCCAGCTCGCGTGTGCGCACGTCGCACCGAACGCGGAGGTGCTGCAGCTGCTGGGCGAGCGCTTCGGCGCCGACCTGCTGGTCGCGGACTCGGACGGCCGCATGCCGCTCGCCCACGCGTGTCTCCGCGGCGACCTTGCGAGCGTTGCGTACTTGTGCGAGAAGCACCCGGACTTCGTCGACTACGCGGATGCGAGCGGCAACACGCCGCTGCACCTCTCCGCGTGGCTCGGGCTCCTCGACGTGCTGCGCGAGCTCGTCAAGCACGTGCCGCCCATCGCGCTCTTCCTCCCGAACCAGGACGGCGCGAGTCCGCTCGAGGTCGCGCGGGCGAGCGGCTTTGACGACGCGGTGCAGTTCCTCGAGGCCTGCATGGCAGCGAGCAGCAGCGAGTACTACGAGCCGTGATGCAACTCCGGACAACCGGATGCTTGGTACTATTAGCGGAGGACACGACGCGTCGAGGTCGACCATGGCTAGCGGCGGCGGATCTCGGGTCCCGCGGAGCAGCGGTGGGGGCGAGCCCTCGAGCCGCTACGGCAGCAGCAGCGGCGGGGGCGGCAGCCGAGCGAAGGAGAATGACTTCATGAAGTTCATCTCGATCGACCTGTCGTCGCTCGAGTCGCGCTTCGAGCAGATCTTCGCCAAGCTCGAGGCGCTGGAGGCTCGCATGGACCTCGCGCCGCCGCCGCCAGCGGAACTCGTCTCCTCCGAAGTCTCTGACAACAAGGTAGCGCCAAGCTCACTCGAAGACGCTCCGAGTGCGGGCAGCGAGAACAAGCTGGTCGACCTCGGTGGCCTCGCGAAGGAGATCGAGTCGCTCCGAGCCGCGCAGCTGCGCCTCAAGATCGACCAGGAGCTCGCGCAGTCCACGTACGTCTGCTATTTCCTGTTACTCGCACGAGTCCTGGTCTCACTCGTCCTGCCCCATGCTCCTCCTCAGCTTGAGAGTCGACATCGAGACCGTGCGCCACGACCTCGAGCTCATGCCGCAGCACAGCGACCTGGCCACCTTCCGCGCGGAGATCGACGTGCTGCTGGCGGGCAGCCTCCGGGCGGCGCAAGCGCAGCAGGCGCAGCTCGAGCACACACTGAATCTGACGCTTTCGGCGCGCGAGCTCGCCGAGAACAAGTGGAAGTCTGTGTTCGAAGACACGATCGCCGCGCGCATCCAGGACCTTTGGGCCGGGCTGCACTCGACGTCGCGCAAGCTGCAGGAGAGCATGCAGTTCCTGCAGACCGACGTGATCAAGCAGGAGGACGCGAGCCGCGAGATGAGCGACTTCGTCGCGCAGATGAAGACCAAGGCAGCCGCGCTCGAGCGCGACGCGCTGAACCACGCGACCCTGTTCACCGACCACGTGAAGGGAGTCGAGCAGCTGTATGCGCTGTGCGCCAAAGTCGACACGAAGCTGACGGCGCAGGAAGCGGCGACTGCGAGCCACGTGGCAGCGCTCACACAGCGGCTCGATACGACAGACAGCCGCGTCTTCGCCGCTCAGAAGAAGCACGACGCGTTCGCCAGCGAGGTCGACACGACGCTGCGGAACGTGTGCGGAGACCTCGTGTCGAGCCAGTCGAGCCTGCAGGCGCACCAGGAAACGCTGCACGCGCTGGACGCCGGGGTCATGCGTCAGAGCGCTGAGCTGATGCGGATGGCCGACCAGCTCATCCGCAGCGACGCCAAGCTCGGAAGCCTCGACGGGCGCGTCGCTAGCAGCGAGAAGAAGACCGCGACGATCGCGAGCGTGGTGCAGGAGCACCACCAGGAGCTGCAGCACCACGTGAGCCAGCTTGGCTCGAGCTTGGACCAAGCCGCGGCCGAGCGCGGCGCGATGAAGCGAGTGGCCGCGGACCTGCACTTCACGGTCCAGGAGACGCAGCACAAGCTGAGCGAGGTCGGGAAGCTCGCGACGACCTCCGACGTCGCGCTCGCGCGCACCGCCGCCGAAGTGTCCAAGCTCCACGCGCTCGTGGCGACGAACGCGTCAAACATCGCAAAGAACCGCCAGACGCTGCGCGACCTCAACGGCCTGCTCGACGACGAGAAGGCGGTTGCCCAGGCGCTGCAGAGCAAGCTCGAGAAGGAGGCTGCGCACAGCGCGGCGCGATTCGCGGACGTCGCGAAACAGCACGAAGCGACCCAGCGAGCCATCGAAGACGCCGCGAGCACGACGCAGAACATCAAGCACGCGCTGGAGGAGGGCGTCCGGTACAACAGCAACCTGATCCACCAGCTCAGCACGATGGTGGACAGCATCGCGATCACCGAGAGCGCGGACGGGATGGAGGACAAGCTCGCGCGGTTCGCGCTGTCGGTCGCAGAGCTCGGGCTCAAGCTCGAGCACTTCGGCAGGAACGCGCCGAGCTCGGGGGGGACTCGAGAAGACGTTAAGGCCGAGCTGGCCGTGCTGCTCACCAAGGTGATCCGGTTTCTCGGCTCGGGCGTCTCAATCGACCAGAACAAGTACCTGCTCACAGCGAAGCGGCAGCAGTACGTGGACCCGTCCTCGGGCGCGATCATCTTCGAGCTGCCGCCGCAGCAGGTGCTCGAGGGCTTCCGACTCGCAAAGGCGACGTTGTTCTGCTCCCGGGCGCGCGTATACATGGACCAACTGCAGCCCGTGGTGCACACGAACAAGCACGCCGTCGAGTTCCGCGACAGCTTCGAGCGCAAGCTCGAGTTTGTGATTGCGTTCGGGCTCGCGAACCTGTTCCCAAACGCCGGCAAGCCCAAGAACCCGCAGAACAAGCGCACCGGGAACTTGGGCACCTGCATCGCGTGCGATCGTCCGATCGACGAACAATCGGAAGGGGAGCAGCCCCAGGACGACGAGGTGACTGGGAACGCAGTAGGGAGTCGAGGACACAGCTCTGCTGACGCCTCGACGTCGTTCTCGGAGGATCTGATGGCCGAAGAGCATCGACTCCGGCGCCAGCGGCTCGTGTCAAGCGCTGGGGGTCCAATGAACCGCATCGACACGAAGTCGGCGATCCGCGGGCGGTCCGGGAACTCGGGACTGCGGCCGAAGAGCGGCGCGGAGGCCGTCCACCACGCCCCAGGCACCGCCGACTTCATCTACCGAGCCGGGTTCCGCTTGCCGAAGCCGACTGCTGCGCAGCAGAGCGGCACGCCCTCGAAGAGCATGAGTGCGGCCGCGCTCTTGTTGTCCGGCGTCATTGCGAACGCGCACCAGGCAGCCGACGCCAGTGACCAAGCGACTGGCGAGCTGATCGACGACGGCTCGAGCCTGGAGAAGGTCGCGCTGAGTGGCAAGTGCCAGCCCGCTGTCGAGATCCCGAACGCCGCGCACGCGATGCTGCGGCCGCACACAGCTCCGAACCGGGCCAAGTCGCTCCCTCGGCTCGAGAGCACCTCCAGCGCAGCAGCAGGAGGGTCCATAGCAGGCGTACTCGGGAGCTAAGTGATGTCATCAAGGCAGCTTGTGCTGGTATCTACAGGTGTGCAGAGTCTATGGGTTGTCTGTCGTGGCTGCATCAGGAGCTGCTCAGCGTCACGACCGAGTTCTCTGGGACGCTGATCTGCAGCTTCTCGAGCAGCCCGCGGGCCTGAGCGACCGCCACCGCCGCGTCGCTCGCCGAGATCTCAACTGCTGCCGACTCGGGCGGGAGCGCGCACTGGATCTCGAGCCTGCGGAGGCTCGCGATGGTTCCATCACACACGCGCTGGTCCTCGCTCTCCAGCTGCCCCAGCAGCCCAACTGCCTTCGCAGCGCTGCGCACAGCATGCAGGTTTGTAGCTTAGCGCTCCGATTCGTGGCGCGTGCTCTCCCAGCCAGTCGTTCTCTGTGGCTGATGATGACGACGACGACGTCATCGAGCACGCATGACGCACCTGAGCGCGCCGCGCAGAGCGCCGAAGCGGAAGCTGGCAGCCGCGGCGGCCGCGAATCCCTGGTCGAAGCCCTGCTGCAACGTGTCTTCCTTGCCGAACTCGATGCCGTCGCGGATGCCTTCCTGCAGGGGACGCGCTCGCGCTTGAGTCTCGGAGCTTAGATACGGGGAGTTTGGGTCAGTGACGCACCGTTTTCATGCGGCGCTCGAGCGCGGCCATCTCCTGCGCCTGAAGCGCGCATTCCTCCTCATCCTCGCTCAGGAAGTCGCCGAAGCCGTCGTCGTCGTCGTCGCTGCTGCTGGTCGCCATGGTGGAGATGGAGGTGTCAAGAGCGTTGGTGGTTTGATGTAATCAGACTCAGAACGGAGAACTTTCATGTACAAATTCACATATAAATTGCATCTGAGTCCCTGGCATGAGTGCGTTGACCTTTGTCGCGAGAAACTCTGAAGCTGGTCACGCAGGCACTTGAGGCGATCGCGAGGATCAGAATGCAGCACACGGCGCTAAGATTTACTGAGTCTATGGAGAGGATCAAGCTCGTAGTTGTGAAATGTGCATGGGCGACGAATCAAGTCAAAGTGAATGGCTCGCGCTGGCGATCGTCTCATTCGCGAGATCGATCTATGACCAGAGCTGCACACATACGCTTCAAGAAACGCGATGCTCGATGTGAGTCAGCAGGAGACGCTCTCGAGCTTGCGCTCCTCACGGAAAGCTCTGCTTGGAGCCGCTCTGTCCGCTGTGGCGGGCGGGCGGCGGGTTTTGATCTCATCGCGATCGATGGCACCGCACTCGACCCGCGCGGAGGATGTGTGGTGGTGGCGTTCGCAGTGGCGCCATCTCTCTCTCTCGAGACTTTCCGCCATCATCATTGCGGCACCACGTCGAAGACCAATCACGACGGACAAGCATCTGCACAGTTCGCTCGTCATCGCTTCAGTTCACAGGTCGGATGAAGAGCAATTCACGCGGATGCAAGCAAATACGCAGAGAACGTGGGCATAGACAACAGGTCTCTCGTGGCGTCAGCTGCATCAAGCGCTGCATGCTAGCGCAGTAGTATTCGGCCCGCGATGTCGGCACTCGCACTTGCTGCACTTGACGTTCCGGCTTGTCGAGCCAATGAAACTAAATCGGGTCTTGTTGAGGATTACGCCAAAGTCATTTGGGCGTATCAGTTCTAAAATGGGCGTTTTGGCCCAACCCAAGAGCAGACTTGATTATTGTAAGTAGCACTCATTCTGGTTGACACTCTCCAACCTGATTGCTTTTAATATCAGAATGAATGACGAATACAAACCCCAAGTGTAGAATGGTGCAATGTTCGTGCTGAACTGCTCTCAATCAGATAAGGAAGGGTGTGTGTAGCGTCCTCTCTTCATAATTATTTCCAACTATGCGTCATACAACAGTAATAAACTTGAAAGTTGCGTGCGACACTGTCGATTTCGGCAAAGTTTTGCCCATCATCATCGCGTGATCACGTTCGAACTCGCCTGGATTCGAGCGATTCCGCCCGGAGTCAACTCGAGGGCCAGCGAACAGAGCAAACAGAACGAATACGCTAGTTGCCAAACGTATCTGCGAAGGCGAGAGCGTGCGACAGTCATCTGCTTGTCTGGCTCGCTTGCGCTCGAAGTAAGCAAGGCGCGCGGGTCTCAAGCCAGCACGCACGAGAGTAAGCGTCGCGGATCGACTCGCTGAGCGTAATCTTGTGTTTTAGTCGAATTCAAAATCGAATCTCAAGGATTTAGCGTTTTCGAGGAAAACAATTCACTAGCGCATCTCAAGTTGCTCTCTCACTCTCTCTCTCTTTCTCTCTCTCTTGCGCCCGCGCATGTGTGTGAGTGTACCGATATCAATACACCGAGGCAGAGGACGTTGCTGTCGCCATTGCGAGCGTGCTCATTTCCAGCTTGGTTGTGGTGCTGTCCAGCCATCTTTGCCATGTGATTTGGTGTGCAGTTTCGATTTGAGCAATTTTTCCTAAAATTCAGGAATCACACATCTCCTCGAATTTTTTTCCCACATGCCGAATGCAATGCATTTTCGCTTATTCGCTCCAGCGCGCAGGCAGGTCGCCGTCGTCGTCCGACGTTCCTTGTTGGTCGTCCGCCACTCTGCGAGTCACGCTCGCTCGACGATAGTCATATAGTCGGCGCCTAGAGACAGCGACCAGCCCAGCGCCATGCCGGACGTCCGCCGCCGCCGCAGCAGCAGCACCAGCAGCGCGCGCCGCCCACTGCTCTCGCCACCAGGTCGTCCAGGACCCGCCGCGCCGCCGCCAGCAGCACCAGCAGCGATTACGCCATCACCTCCGGTGGGGGCGACGACTGGCGACGACGACGAGTTCGTGTGCTACGGCGACCGCGTGTGCTTCCTGTGCGAGGGGCAGCTGCTGGCGCTCACGCGCAAGTTTAACCTCACGTACCAGCAGATGGCGCTGCTGGCGCTGCTCACGCTGGCCACCGGCGGCACGTTCGGCGTCGCCGGGCTACTCATCTGGAAGAAAGGACTGCTGCGCAAGCGCTACGCCGCGCTCTTCTCGGACGCGATCTACGCGGACGACGACGGCACCGACGTCGCGGACGACGAGCTGCAGGCGCGCGCGCTCGTCACGCAGGCGAGCGGCAACGGCACGATCTACGGCGCCGACATGCGCGTGCGCGCCGGCTCCAAGCGCGACGACGCCGAGCACAGCGCCGCGGAGACGGCGCCCGGCAGCACCGCGAGCGGCGCGCACCACGGGACCGAGCCAACAAACGACAAGAGCGACCCGCGCAAGCCCATCACGTTCCGCATCTTCGAGTACGACCCGATGGCGCAGACGCTCGTGCTCGCGAGCGTCGGCAAGCCCGTGCGCTTCGGCGCGCCGGTGGTGGTCGTGCACGCGGCCACGCACCGCGCGATCCGCTACAAGCTGCACCGCGGCGCCGTCACGCTCAGCAAGCCGCTCAAGAACCTGCACTTCCAGCGCGACGTGCAGGCGAACCTCCCGAGCCTCCAGACGTCGAGCATGTACAAGGGCGTCGTGGTGCCCAAGAAGAAGGACCGCTCGCAGAGCCTCGCGGCGCTGTTCTCGTCGCGCCTCCGCTCGCTCACGATCGGCGGCGGCGGGAACAACAGCAACAGCAGCGATCCGACCGCGAGCAGCACAGTCACGCAGAGCGCGGTCACGCCTCAGTTCCGACACACTGAGGTGGCTCCGCGGTCGCTTCCACTGTCGCTAGACATCGCCCAGTCGATGCGCGGCCCGCAGCAGCGACGGGTGCGCGGCCGACCACACTCGGAGCAGACAGGAATGCTGCGCACTCTCAACCGCTGCGAGACGCTTCCCCCGCAGAGCTCTGGAGCCTCATCCTTCGAGCTCTTCGGTCTCAACAGCTCTCTCTCGTCCCAACAGCAGCAGCCTGAACAGCAGACTCACCAGGTCCAGCAAGAGCGGCTGTACCGGCGCTTCTCCGAGTCGTGCGTCACACTCGCGCACGACATCTCGGACTCGATCACGGACTCGCTGCAGCGCCAGCGCGAGCAGCGCGAGCACAAGAAGCGGCTCAAGCAGCTGCTCAAGGACCTACCCAACATGTCGTTCGCGCACAGCGGCGGCAAGTACTTCATCGCAACCATCCAGTCGGTGCAGCACAAGAGCACGCTGCACCACGGTACGAGCACGGGCTCGAGCTCTGGCTCTGGCTCTGGCTTTGAGCACCCGTTCTCAAACGAGAGCTTCCTGCGCTGGGGCGCGCCGATGGCCGTCGTCGCCGAGTACAACGGCAAGGCGTGCGGCATCCGCCCGCGCCAGTACTACAAGGACTGCCAGCTGTACCTGACGACGGAGACGTCGCAGGCGACGCTCATTCCACTGCGCGAGGACGGCGACCTGCAGTGCATGGCGAAGGAGTCGACGCGGCTGCTCGCGCACCTGGAGAAGCGGCAGGTGAGCGTGTCGGTCGGCACGTACAACGTGTGGATGATGCCGCGCATCGTGAGCGCGTTCACGAGCGTGTCGCCGAAGAAGAACACGCGCGCGCGGCTGATCGCGGAGGTGCTGCCGCCGTGCGACGTTTGGGTCTTCACCGAGTGCTTCGACCACCGCGCGCGTGCGATCCTGCTCGACAAGCTCAAGGCTGCTGGCTACTTCTACGCGTCGCCGACCGTCGGCCACAAGCGCTTGAAGCGCGAGAACATGCGCAAGGTGCTGAACGGCGGCGTGGTGCTCGCGAGCAAGTACCCGATCGTCTCAGTGCGCATCAAGCTCTTCAAGGAGGCGTGTCTCGGCGCCGACAAGCTCGCGGACAAGGGCGTGCTGTACTGCAAGATCCTGAAAGACGGGCTGCCCGTGCACGTGTTCGCGACCCACCTGCAAGCCTGGAGCGACCCGGCGTCGCGCGCCATGCGGCGCACGCAGATGCGCATGATCGCGGACTTCCAGCGCTCGATCGGCGGCATCGACCCATTGAACGACCCGGTGCTGCTCGTCGGCGACCTGAACGTCAACTTTTGGCTCAACAAGACGGACCACGAGTACGACGAGATGCTCGAGCTATTCAACGCGCGGGACCCGGCGGTGGTGGCCACGCAGCCGAGACGCTCGACGCTCGGTGGGAAGACTGGGGGTCTGGACCTCAGCAGTGTGCTGCACAGCGACAGCGACCCGAAGCATGCGCGGCAGTTCAGCTTCGACCCGCGGCTGAACGCGCTCGCAGCGGACGGGCTGAGCACGGACGGCAGCCTCGAGCTGCTGGATTTTGTGCTGCTGTCGAAGGGGCACCGGCAGCCGTCGAGCGCCAAGAGCTGGGTGGTGCCGCTCACGACGACCACGCCGTGGAAGTGGCGCAACAAGCCGCAGTTCAACCTCTCGGACCACTACCCGGTCGTGAGCTCCTTCACGTTCGACATGTGAAAGCGGGAGAGCGCGAGAGATGGAGAGATGGAGACACCGGTGAGAGGGATGAGGAAGGGAGAGACGATCGACGGAGGGAGAGAGGTGGGGACTTGTAGATGTATCAGAAGACCAGCAGGGTTGAGGCTGACAAATGAAGAGCTACTATTTAAGCGCGTTCAGACGGTGTTGCAGTCGCTCACGAGCTGATGGGGAAGGTGGTCTCGATAAGAGAGGGCGAGAGAGAAGGTCAGGGATGCAACAAGTCACTCAAGTTCTTCCTGGAGGTCGACTTCCAAGTCGGACGACGTCGATCTCGACGTGCCAGTACTCCTGGTACCGGAAGATCTAATGGTCTACGCATGCATGGCACATGTGTGCCAGGACGAGAGGCGTTCCTGCTCAGTGCACTTGATCATCATCAGATGTTTGTTGCACACGGTATTGGTGCTTGTGTGAAGTAACGTTACTGAGTAGCCTGAGTTTCAGCGCGGAACCCGGGTTGTCGATAGTGAAAAAATCACAACAACGAACGCCTCTCATTCTGGCTCCAGATACTGAAACCAAGTCTATCCAGAAGCCGGTTCACGAGCGTCACAACGTCCTGCGGCCAAACGCGCGCCATCCGGGCGGCCACGCACTCGAGCCACAATCCAAAGCTCCCTCGACCCCGAGAAGCTCCCTCGCGCAGCCGAGAAACCCCCTCGCGCGCTCCGAGACATTCGCTCATCATCGCAGCGCTGGAGGACAATCCCCCACACGGCCGTTACTTGTATTCTGAGTCATTTGACAGGGCGTAACCGTCAGCCATGAGCGGTTTCTTCGGCCGCATGTCCTCGCGGACACCTGCGTCCACCACCACCGCGTCCGACGCGACGCGGCCGCCAGCCGTCAGCAGGTCGCAGTCCACAGACAGCAGGAGCTCCGACGACGGCGCGGCCGACGGCGCCAAGGCGCGCGCGTCCGCCCTGCGCCGCCACCAGCGGCAGCTGCGCTCTGCGAACGCGACGACCAAGGCGACCGGCGGCGGGCGCGAGAAGCGCCGCCCGGTGGTCGTGCGCTACGAGCTCTCGTCGGCCTCTGCGGCGGCCGCGGCCGAGAGCGACGACGGCGGCGTGCTCTCGTCGGACGACGCCGCCGTGTTCGCGCCGTTCGACGTCGAGTCGGCCATGGCGGGCTTCGCGGCGTCCTTCTCCCCCAAGAAGCGGGATACGAGGGCGCAGCGGCCGCCGACCGCGTCGGCCCCCGCGACGCGCGCGCGGTCGCAGACGCGCTCCCGGCTCGCGATGAGCCTCTCGCGCACGCAGCGCGCGGAGCTCAAGGCTCAGAAGTACGACGTCGAGTGGCGTGCGGACCAGGACTGCGCGTGCTGCCAGGTGTGCTACGCCATGTTCACCAAGCTCTCGCGGCGGCGGCACCACTGCCGCGTCTGCGGCGACCTCGTGTGCGGCGACTGCTCGGGCGACCAGGTGCTGCTCGCCGGCCGCTTCGACGCGCCCAAGCGTGCGTGCGTCGCGTGCGTCACGCTGCTGCAGACGATGCTGCACAACGGCGACGCACGCGTCTCGGTCGAAGGCGGCGGCAGCAGCAAGCAGCAGCTGACGACGACGGCGCACCCGCCACCGCTCGCGACGCCCAAGTACCACGACCGCCTCGGCGAGGTGCACCGCGTGATGGCGGCCGGCAAGAAGTCGGAGCGCCGCGGCAGCACACAGAGCGAGATGTACGTGATCTCGAGCTCGTGGCTGCGCCGCTGGCTCGCGTTCACGCGCTCGTCGTCGGACGACCACCCGTACAGCAGCCACGCGGACTCGAGCACCACCACGACCACGACCATGAGCGACGTCTTCGCGAGCAGCAGCACGAGCACGGTCTTCAGCAGCCCGAGCAACAGCCTCATCCACGCGACGGCGGCGCCCCCCGGCCCGATCGACAACCTGGCGCTGCTGGAGCTCAGCAAGGGCAAGCTCGTGAAGCGCCCGGAGCTCTTGCGCGACGACTGCGCAGACAGCAGCAGCGCGGACGACGCCAGCGGCTACCAGTTCATCTCGACTGAAGTGTGGGAGGTGCTGCAGCGGCTATACGGCGGCGGCCCGGGCATCCGCGTGGCGAGCGACGACGGCTTCAGCCACTGGCACGTCGACGTGTCGGCGCTGCTCACGGCTGCGGCGGGCAAGGTCACCGTGTCGCCGACCGTCGAGCGCGTGCTCGTGACGCGCCACGAAGCCTCGGCGGCAGCGAGCGCGACGCTGCGCGCGTCGTACATCTCGGTCGAGAAGGCGGCGCTCATCTCGTCTGGCGGCTACGAATCGACCGCCGTCCTCTCGCAGAGCGCGGTCAAGCCGCCGAGCACGCCGAACCCGCTGAGCGCGTCCAGCAGCAGCGTGAACTCGCTCGACAAGAGCTCGTCCGGGGGCGCTGCAGACCGCGGATCGGTGGGCTCGCGCGGTTCATTCAACCACGCGCGCGTGCGTCCGAACAGCCCGCAGTTCGCCAAGAGCCACAACGGCGTCAGCAGCAGCAAGCCGGGCGCTGCGGACTTGGCGGCGACGGCACCTGTGCGCGCGTCGACAAAGTACCCGGCCGATGCGTTCGACGACCTGCGCGACAGCAAGGCTGCGACGGCGGCGTCCGCGTTCGCGCTGGCGATGAAGCAGGCGCGGCTGAACGCGCAGAAGGCGCTCGAGGACCGCGCGCGCGGCACACAGCACGCCGAAGCCGCGTGAGGACCGAGTGTCCACCGCAGGAGGACACCGTGCAAGTGCGTGGCCAAGAAGCGACGCAAGTGTCCTCGTCAGGCAGGAGCCTCGCTCGAGCCGCTCCTGCCCACGAATATTTAACAGTTTGTCATCCACTACTACACACAGTTCCCATGAATCCCATGCGTGTGCATGACCGGCCAACGTGTGGAGATCAAGAAGACGAACCAGTCATCTCGTTCATCGTGTCCATCAGCCCGGGACATCTTTGACATTGACACCAAGTCCGCGCGCACAGTGTGTCTCGGGTGTACGCCTGGATCTTCGAGAATCGCTGGCCCTCCATGAATGCCCTCAGGATCTACACAACCTTCGCGGCACACGTTCGGCACATGCGGCGCGCCAGCAGCGTCGACAAGCCCCATACCCAGACGATCATTGACGGCACTCTTCGCACGAGTTCCGCATCGACATTCCAGTGATATTGGCGAAACAATCCACTGCGGGGAGCAGCCTCCGCTTGACCTGAGTTCTGTACTGCTGCCGCGACTCAGCGAAGTCGCCCTCGAAGCGACTTTGCTCGATTCTGTGTGTGCGATGAAGTGTCAGAAGGCGAGGTTTGGTCTGACGGCGTCGGTGGCGCATTTGCGTCTTAAGCTTTGAGCGATTCACTGTGATCTTATCTGGATACGTTGCATGTGCTGCCGGGTTTCATCGGCTCGAGTTCCAGGTGTCTGTTGGTCTTTGTTGCACCAGCCAGACTGCGCTTAAGCGATTCAGGTGCAACCAGTGATGTAGCACCATCACACATTGCACGCATGCAGACCTCCAGCACTTCCGCCGGCACTTTGTTTCTTCGCAAGCGTACAGGAGGCACTGGCCATGTGCTCGAGTCGAGACCCTGGTCTCTTCATGGATTTTTGTGATATTCAGGCATCGGCTGCGAGGTCAGGCGAGAACCAACAAGTCATGGCGCAACTGACCGGAAGGGTATCATGAGGAGTGTGGCAATGCTATGCTGAGCTGTTCCAGCCCATGAAGTTACTCGGATTGTAGCTCGGCCAAATGGCAGCTGAAGGCTGCCAGGTCGGAGAAACACAGACACTCGATCATCGCCGAATGCATCGTCGTTACAGGCTGGGCAGTACGGCACGTCATCGATTCGCGCAAGTTGCAGCAGCCAGGATCAGCACGGGGTATCACTGAGGGCCATACAACAGATAACAGAGTGCAAACACACATAAAAGATCATGTGCGCAGCGTCAGAGAGCCACTTCAAATAGTCGCGACGGGCACGACACAGCAGAACTCAGGTCAGGTGGAGGTTGCTCCTCACGGTGGACTGTTTCGCCAATATCGCCTGATGCTGTAGCGTTTGCTTGCATCGACTGCCAGCGGGAAGTTCCCCCTCCAGCCACTGCCTCCGTCCAGGTCCTTCTTGTGCTTATGCAGTACAATGTACATCAACCACCAACTTCAAACTTGACACTAAACATCGCAGAATCCGGCTGCAACCAACCAGTCAGCACCTAGTTGATCGATCGACCGACCATTGAAGGATACTGGCAGCCAACCAGCACGAACAGTATAGACACTCACTTCTCAATCTGCGTCCGAGACACCAAGTCCCCACTACACCGAAGCACCAATCAGAGGGTCTGTCGCTCACCAGCGTCCGCCATTTCCTGCGCTCCGCCTCACACAACCACCACACCAGCACACCCCGCATTCGCTGCTACCTTCAC
>JAASGU010000271.1:0-26317 GCA_023334365.1 Globisporangium acanthophoron
GAGCCCTACTGATCTTATTGGTCTTTATTGTGCTAATAATAGCCAATCAAATAGGCCGCGATTGATGCTGGCTCTAAAGATGTTGCGCGGACAGTAATCCGGCAGCGCTGGGTTATAATGAGTAACCCGCGCGTGTAACCTCGTCACAGCAGAGGAAGAATGGCAAAGCTAAGCGATCGAGAGAGTGAGGACACAGAGCAAGCAAGCAACATGGGATGATGTTCCAGTTGGCGCAGGTCCTCCAGCTGCACAAGTCTTGGAACGGAGCAAATCTAGAATATGGACCTTCTGGATGTCCATATCCCAAGACGCAAACCCTACCCATAACATGGATCATGGACCCAATATTTCAGTGTGGTACACACAACTGGATTATTTAAAATAGGATATGTTTGGGACAAAGCATTCTAAGATAGAGCACAGTTTTGAGTATTCCACCGATTGTATCGGATCAGGAACACCAGTACACCCAGCGACCAGCAATCGCAGAAACCTTGGTGCAACGCGTCACTTGCAGCACGCGCGACCAGATATCCACAACCCGTGGTTGAACCCCCACACACTGCGAGCCCAAATCGCTGGCTTCGTTTTTCTCTGCGCGCAGCCTCGTTCGGCTCTCGTTCGACTCTCGTCTGACCTCGATCACCTCTTCAAGAAAGATCTCGCACAAAGTGTGCTTGAAAGAAGCAACTAAACAACCAAGCTCACACCTCTTCGAGCTCAAAGTTGGAAGCGCGATAGCGAGCGAACGAGCGAGCGAGCTCCGTCCACACTCCTCATTTCGCTGCGGAGACGCCGCAGCGCACCCAAACATCGCGAACGTCGGCGTACCAGGGGCCGGCATGATGAAGATGAAGCTAAAGCTGCCGATCGAGCAAGCACCGCCGGCCGGCGGTGCGTCGTTTACGAAGACGAGCTGGCTCGGATTCACGCTGCTGATCCTCCTCGTGCAGCTCTGGGTGCTCCACAGGACGCTGCAGATACCGCCGTCGCCGCAAGACCTGACGCGTGCGCGCCTACCCAGTCTGCGACCCGTTGTGACCGAGGAGAGCGAGAACGCCGCGCCGATCGCCTCCCTCAGCGCAACTGCCGCTGCAGCGAATGAGACAACAACCTTGAGCGGCAGCCACGACCCGAAGAGCGCAGAGGTCGCACCCGGGACTGCCACTGACATCCCCACATTCGCCTCCATCGCACGTGAGCAAGACGAAGATGTGACCCCTATCGTCGCACCCACGGCTGTCGTCAAGAGCGATGCTATCACCCACAGAGCCGGCGCCGGAAGTGGAAACGCCGTCTCCAGCTCAGCTCTGGAGAACAAGCAAGTCGACGCCACCAAGAACGCGGAAACCGTCTCCAACAGCGCTACCAAGAACGAAGCAGTCACAACAAACGATACTACCCCGGCCGAGCAAGCCGGGGCACACGACACCGCCAAGGACGATACCACGAAGAGTGAAGACACCAGATCCGACGTCGCGGAGAGCAAAAAGACTTCACTTAGTAACGCTGACGCGGAGCAGCCCGCGACCGAGTCCCCAGCCTCACCAGTCAGGAGTGAAGGTGAGGACGAGGACTCAACTCCGCTCGACGCAGCGCTCTTAGACAAGTACAGCGAAGATTGCGTGGAGCTCGGCACCCACCACCTCGAAAGTCTCTTCATCAAGGAAGGCATCTGCGTCTCCCGCACTCGAGTGCAACAGATCCTCATCGACCTCGTCGTGGTGACGTCAAAAGTGTTCACGGAGCACAACATCACGCACTTCCTCGAGAGTGGCACGCTGCTCGGGGCGTACCGCCACAAGACTGTGATCCCGTTCGATGTCGACTCGGACATGGGGATTGACGCCGCGGGCTACGACAAGATCAAGCGCACGCCGATCCAGTTCCCACCAGAGTACCACCTGCAAGTCTTCGACACGAACATACACCCGGTGGTATCTCGCTACATTGAGCTGCCTGTGCGAGTGGTCCACCGCGAGACCGCGCTGTACTTGGACGTGTTTGTGTACAACGACTCGGTCGACGACGATGGCAAGGAGTGGACGGGGCCGATCCCCTCGAACTGCTACATCAACTGCGACAAATGCCCTCGAATCCCGGATGCAGAGCGCTGGGAGCTCAAGATCCCGCGCGACTGGATCTACCCGCTCCAAGACTGCCGCTTCGCCAAGCACACGTTCAAGTGTCCCGCGGAAACCGAGAGGTACTTGGAGTACATGTTCGGCGAGAACTACATGGAGCCGCAGCCGTTTTACTAGAGTACGCGACAGAAAGGTATGTGATGTGCGCTGGAGGTGCCCACTCAAGAAAGTCAATGTTCGATGTTGCGAAGTCTCCGAGTACAAAATGCCAGTATCCCAAAACCCTCACAACACAGAAGAAAGAGACAATCAGAAAATGTGATAAACCACTTTGGATTACCTCTTTCATTCTAGTATGGGGAGACTTGGAGAGAAAGAGGGAAGAATGAGATCAAAACGGAAAACCATTGGCACTCAACTCAGTCAACTCACTCGCTCCCTTTGCATCGTCGTGTAAAAGGGAGCGAGTCGGGGTTGAAGTGCCGCTGCATGGTCCCCAGAGGTGCTGCAAAACAAATCGCCTCTCGCACTCCTTCGTGCTCCCTCGAACTATTGAGTGCGCTCAAGGTTGCATGAAGCGGAGGCAAGTGCGCGCAGTCTTTCTTTGGCTGATGCCTGACCCAGACTCGAGCGAGAGAGTTCGATCGCGAGTGCATGCTGGCAATAGCTGGTACTAGATACTGCGCCGCCATGCTTGCTTGCTGCCCCTACGGCGAGTGAGGGTGGTGTCTTAGGAAGGAGTTCAATACCACCGAACAGCAGACAACAGTCAAGACCACGAGTAGAGCAAGAAACCATGAGCTGCATGTCGGGATTTGTGTTGGCATTTCGTCGCGATTCTTTTCTGCACACCAAGAATCACGACTCGCGATCTCGCAGAATGGCCGCCTCCGTCGTACGAGCGTACGAGCGTCTGCTGCTGCACAGCGAACGGTTCGCGCTGGCCGACGCCGTGCGCGCTGTGAGCGATAGCACGCAGGTGCTGGCGGCCCTGAAGGCGCTGGCGGAGGCGCTGGCCGAGTCGCCGTCCGTCAGCAGCAGCAGCATCAGCTTGAATGCCAACAGCAGCTCAAGCAGCTCCTCCAGCAGCACCCGAGTAACACGCAGCAGCAGCAGTAGCAGCAAGAGGCTCTTGCTCTGCGACGTCGCGGACGCCATCGCGCGCCGCATCGGCGCCGCCGAGGCGCTCGCGCCGACCTTCCTAGGTCACAACGTGCGTCTCGCCCGAGTCGCCCGAGTCTCTCGGGTCTTCCGAGTACTGGAATACAGTTGACCGCCGCTTCCCCAACTGACTAACTTGCTGCTGCTGATGCGCACCACTACTGCAGGAGCTGCTCGCGTTCGCCACAGCGCTGCGGGAACTCGTGCGCGCGCCGGAGGTGGAGGCGTTCTGGGACCTACCGCTTGACGCGCACGAGCGCGACGCGGTGAGCGCCTTCGTGCGCGTACTGGGCAGTCTCGAGCAGAGTCTCGAAGCGCTTGGCGCGGCGACCGCGACTACCGCGATGGTCTCTAGGCACATCGCAGACAAGCGCGACGTACGTACGCCAGAGACGCTCATAGTATATGCTACGGATACCAGCGATGCCGATGTTGTGTGTGCGTCAGTTGACCGTGTGCTGAGCTGACGACGAGCGAGCATGTGTGTGTGCGTGTGTGTGTGTGTGTGTGTGTGTGTGTGTGGCTGTATGCGTGTACGCGCGGCTGCAGCACCTGGTCAAACTGCTGGACGATGCGGCCGAGGTCCTCACCAGCTCGCACTCGAGGCGCCTGCTCCAGTACCAGCAGCAGATTGACGCGTGCGTGGAGGAGTACAAGGTCGCGCTCGGAGGTGGGTGGTGAATTGGATGGACAGAGAGCTGCGCTGTGCTGCGGGGCTCGCTCCTCCCACGGCAAAGCTACGCTCGTGATGACTCTCGAACGAACGAACTCACTGCTGCAGTTGATGTGGATGCTGCGAGCAGCGCGTCCGCTCTGTGACGCGAAGCAGCTCGAGTTCGAGGTCAAGTCGATCGAGACATCGATGGCGATGATGCTGTTGCCGCACTTGGAGATCTGCCGCACCATCACGACTGCGTGCGTAGCGTCTGCTTGCTCTCTTCAGTTTGCTTCGTTGTGCTGCTGCTGTGTCAGTTCCTGTTGTACACTGTTACATGTTTCATGGGATGAACCTGACGGACTGACCGAGTGGCTGGCTCCTCATTGTCATCTTCATATTCATCACCATGATCTGCGCGCTGGTTTGCTGCGCACCACGGAAGAAACGCGCAGGTGGAGCGAAACGCGGGCTTCGCGAGCGCCGAGCGCGCCAAGGTGAACCAGTTCGTACAGACCGCGACGGGGCTCAAGGACCGTAGCGCAGGCTTCGACAGGTGCGGTGTGTTGCGTCAGTGGCGAGGATCTTGTAGCTTGCGTCTCGCATTGCGTCTTGGGTGGCGGTGACGAGCTTCAGCGTCGTTCACACTCACTCCTGCCACTGCGGCGGTGACTGGCGTCGTCACCACTGCCTATTGTCTAGCGTCCTGAGCGACTCGAGCGCGTTCATCGCGGATCTGAAGCTGTTCGAGCGAGCGGCGAGCCAGGTAAGGAAGAAGCAGTTGTTCGTTTGGTTCGGATCCGGATGCTACACAACTGACGTTGACTGCGCTCTTCGCGTCGCCATGCTCTCTGCTCGGTTCTTGTCGCTGTGCAGGACGCCTTCTCCGTGCGCTCAAGCACGCTCAAGCTCCAGTTCCGAGAGTCTCTCGACGAGGAGCTCTTCCAGGCGTACATGCAGGACTGGAAGGACAAGAAGCAGGCGATGCAGGTGGGTGCTGGCTGGCATCTTTGTATGCGTCTTGTGCGTGAGAGAGTGCGTGTAAGTGTGTTTGGTTGCATCTGTATCAGTGGACTTTTTGGGTGTGCTTTGGTTGGGATGTGACTCGGTCGAAGGCGTCCTCTGCTCCTGCATCATCTAGAAACTCACACGGATTGTTCGCCGAGCAGGTGGTGAGGCGCAGCGTGCAGTTCCAAGCAGCCACGCAGCGCCTCGAGAGCCTGAAGGTGCAGATCATGACACTCGACCGCTCGGTCCAGAAGAGGTACAGCCTGTCGTGTGCTTGACCGGCCAGCAACTCGATGGTGTTCCGCTTCTCTTCCTCTTCTGTTGAGTGACGCTGTCTTTGTGTGGCTGGTGTCTCTAGCAAGCAGGTCAAGTCGAGAGATGACCCCATGCGCGCTCACCTGTGCCACGAGGTACGCGCTCGAACTCTGTGAAGCGATCCCGTCGATTCCTGTTCAACTGTACGCACAGACAGACACTCATCGACGTCTTTGATCGGTATCGCGTGTCTCCAGGTGCATCTGCTGTTCTCCGAGGAAGGCGGCGCGATCGACCTCAGCGACGCCAGCAACTTGCTCTCGGCATGAACAGCCGTGCGAGTCTCCACTGATTCAGTTCCAATCTCATCTTGTCATCGCCATCGTCGTCGTTGTCGTTGAAGATCTCGTCGTACCTGGTGCGTTTGCATCCTCCATGAGCGTGGCGATCGCGAGCGCTGCGCAGCTGCTCGTCGCCTCAAACTGGGAGAGCCACCGATTGCTGTAGCTGAGACAGAGTCTCGCGAGCCGCTTTGCGTTCGCGGACGACACGCTCGCCGCCTCGAACTCGCGCAGGTGAAGCTGCTCGACCGCTAGGTTGTTGTAGCACACTGCCGCGAGGCAGATCTTCTGCGCGGACGCGCCGTCGCCCGGCTCGCCGTTCGCGCCGTGGTCCTCCAGCTTGTTCTGCTCGATCATCTCGAGGATGCTCGCCATGTACGCCATCGCCTCCTGGTGCTTGAGCTGGAAAGAGAGCAAGTTCGCCGTGTGGAGTCGACACTTGGCGAGGTGCGACCAGTTGGTCTGTTTCGAGTGGATCTCGTGCGCCTTGAGGATGTACTGCAGCCCTGCATGCGGCTTGCGCTTGCGGTAGTAGTAGTGCGCGTATGTGTCGTACAGGAACGCCATGAGCTCAAATCGCGCCGCGGCGTCCACCAAGATCGAGTTGTGCACCAGCTGTTCGGCTTGCTTGATCAGCTGCAGCGCCGGTGTGAATTTCTTGTAGTCGATGCAGCGGCTCGCGAACGCGTTGCACGTGACCACGAGCTGCTTCCACAGCTTCGCCTCGAACGCGCCGACACCGCGAGCGCGCACGAGCGACACGAGGAGCGACTCGAGTGTGGCGATGCACTGGCCGAACTGCAGCTTGGCTTCCATGCGCCGCACTTCTTCGCACAGGCGGTGCTCACACACTGCCACGAGTGAGACAGGCTTCTGGGATCGCGCTTCACTGCTGCTCGTGCCGTCACCGCGCTGCGGGTGGAGCCCAGGGAACGCCTGCGCCAGAGCGCACCACACCGCCTTGACAGCCCCGGTGCCTGCGAACCAGATCGGTCGCGGCACTTTCGGCATATTGATCACGACTTTGCCGTCGCGAAGGCGCTGCGAAGGCTGCCACGAGTAGTGGACGCTTGCGGTCGATCGGGGTTGTCGCGCTTGACTCTCTGCGGCTGCTGGGACGCTCTTCGCGTTCAGGGATGGAAGTGAGCACGAAGACTCCATCGAGCGCCTTCCCTTGGCTCCAACAGCTTTCGATGACGATCCTGGTCGAGGGCGGACACTCGATGGAGCAGACTCCGCAGCATTCCTTTGCGCGCCGTCTCCTCCGCCACTTTCGACGCCAGCTGCCTTCGCCTTGACGGACGTCGCGTAGATCGTCAGGATCTGTCGCGCCAGCTCGTTCTCCCACTCGTCCTCATTCTCTGGAGAGCGCTCCGGTGGTCGAAGCAAGTCAATGTCGCACCGGATCTCGTCTCTTGTTGGGCTGCCAGGCTGGTGGTGCTCGGCGCTCTGTCGAGAGGAAGCTTGGCGCGGCGACAGGTTGTCGACGTTCAACTGCTGATGCACAGCTTCGGGATCAGGGGCTGCGATCTCCAACTCGTCGATCACCCGAGGCACCTTGTCTGTCGCGAGCTCATCATGTTCTGCTCGCGATGAAGCTTCTTCGGTGTTGGCGATCCGCATCTCGCGCATTCGATCGACAAAGGTTCGACCTCCTCCATCGCCGTTCTCGATCGAGCGCTTGGCGTCTCTCGTTTGATTCAGCAGCGCCTTCGACTTGTCCAGAATTGCGAGCGTTCTCTGGTCTACTTTGCTTCGAACACGGTTGAACGCAGCGTCGACCGGTCCGGAAGCTTGAGTGTACACATCTTCGCCATCCTCGTCAGCATCGTCGAGAGACTTACAACTTGTCTTCGGCTTGCACAACCCGCGAGCTGCCTCTGACTGGTCCTTCTTGCAGCGTTCCGACTTGCGCGCTGCAGCAACAAGCGGCGAGTTCTGGATCGTGCGGGAGCCGCGGGATGCTCGAGATTGACCGGCTTGCGCTCTGCGAGTTGTGTCCTTCTGCCTGCGTTCTAGTGCGCCAGCTTCTGCATCGATGTCGTCGGGAACGACACTGTCCTGCTCCTCTTGTGAACCTCCCGCGCCTTCCACGCGAGCCACGACGACGGCTCTCCGATCCTCGGTTCGAATTGGGTGTCGAAGCGAGTCGGAGCCTGCGTAGACAGAGCGCTGGACATGCGGGAAGTTGAGTCCGCTTTCGGCGAGCGAGTGCGTCACCAACGAGTGCAGATTCTGCTCGAGTCGCTGAGCTGGCGATCTCGATCGAGAAGATCTCAGTCCAGGACGATCGCTGGGCGACGCGACCATCACGCCGGCATCTCGGAGGTTCTGCATCACCTGCTGAACAATGTCGCGCCGCTGTTGCTGCAGCAGAGCCTCGTTCTCTTCTTTCATTCTCTGTAGGTGCCGCACACCGACGTCAGCGCGTAAGCGTCGTCCATGTCATGAGAAGAACCTCTGTGCTCACCTTCACGATGCTTGCGACTTGGTCCTCAGAGAGCATTGGTACACTGTCCATCACGACGTCAGTACGCTGCTGTACTCGAGCGATCGCCCTGCAAGCCACATACGCACCTCGTGTCCGCAGACAAAGGGGCTTGCGCTGCATCATCGCCATGCGTCGTCATGCTATCGGTTAGTTCTGCGTGTAACTCTGCCGAGTTACGCAGAGTTACGCTCTAGTTAGCACCGTTTCATCGTGGAACATGAGCGGCGAGACGCTGCGTGAAGCGATCTGCGCCGGCGACCTCGACGCCGTGCGACGGCTGGTGGATGACGAAGGCGCGAGCGTAAACTACGTCGACGCGGACGACGGCTGGCCGCTGCTGCTCTGGGCTGTGAAGGCGCACCAGCCAGAGTGTCTCGACTTTCTACTCTCGAGAGGCGCGAACTTGCACATCGGCGACAGCTCGGGCAACACCGCGCTTCACAAGGCAGCGTACTTGGGACACGAAGACTGCGTCCGCATCCTTCTCACACACGGAGCGCAGCTGGACGCGCAGAACTTGACGCACCAGTCGCCTGCCGACCTTGCCGAGATCTTCGACCGCAAACACATCGTCGACCTCCTCGCCATGTATCACCGCCACGGCAAATCAGAGCAAGCGCACTAGGCAACGGCGCCGGAACATCTGCACAGATCATCACACGCCGCGTTGATTGTGGCGACTGCTTCCTGAACTCTGCTGGTCCACAACGTCGATCTCGCATCCTCGGACCCGACATGAATACACGCGACTGCGACACCATCCGCAGCATCTTTCAGACCACACATCCTTCTCATCTGCTCGTCACAGTATGAATACTCCACCACCGCCTCACCTCTCCCCTCTGACGACGCACTTGGCTTCAAAGAGAGCTGACACATCCGCTTCGTCCTTCACTTCCTTCGCTGAGCCACTGGAGTGTCTGCTGGAACGCAGTCGTAACGAGGATTGTCAGAGAACCAGTGCGTGTGCTCTCAACAGTGTTGAGCGACGCACCTCGTTGGCAGCGGCACCGACCGGAGCAGAACGCGCTTCGACACCTGACTGCTCCAGGACGCCGGCAGAAACTCGGGACACTCCCATCCACTGCGGGAGTTGGCTGCTGGAGGGTGGAGCGAAGCAGGTATCGACGTCAGGAGTTAGTCTCCTGGCGTGGTCCAGAAGAGAGTGAGGACGAGAGAGCAGCTACCTGTCGTGTCCTTGGCTGCGAAGATGATGGGGGAGTGGTGCCGACTGAACTGCTTGAGGAACAAGAACGCCTGCTCCGTGAGCGCCAGTCCGTCCCCGACGCTCTTCGCTGTCATCTACGCAGCCCACGTCAGCACCTGCCTCCAGATCGTTTGCAAGGAAGGAGCGAAGAACTCGCACCTTGTCGATCGCATGGAAGGAGCTGACACAGTTGATGACCATCAGCAGCGCTGCAGCAGCCAGAAACCCGAACAACGCCGTCACTCTTCCACCAGCAGCAGCACCAGCAGACGGCAGCAGTGCGGCGTACGTGCAGTCGGCGCCTCCATGAGCTCGAAGTGCAGCTGGTTGAGCGTCGCGAGCCACTGGAACGTGTCGCGGCAGTTGTAGACCGTCACGCGGTCCATCGCCCGCTGCGCCATCTCCTGCACCCGTTTGGCACGCGTCGTCACTCCTTGGAGCACCACTCGTCGTCCATATCCTCCATCCGTACGCACCATCCGCTGCTTCGGGTCGCGCACATGTGTGCGCAGCTTCGCGCAGAGCACGGCGCGCAGCTGCCGCGCGTCGGCGTCCATTTCGTGGTCGAAGAGCACCACGCGCTCCGTCGCGCGCCGCAGCGCGTCGTCCGCGCTGACGTCGTCGTTATCGTCCAGCAGCGCCCGCAGCAGGAACGCGGCGATGACGTGCAGCAGCACAAGCAGTTTGGGCGCCGCGCCGCCGCCGACCAGCTCCACGACCTGGCGCGGCTGGAAGCCGTCGACCGGTGACGCCGCTGCGTCATCCACGAACCGCACGCCGCAGCGGAAGCCGCGCGCAGGGCGGCGCGCGAACAGGTCGAGCGCAGTCTCGTCCAGGTTCCAGAGCATAAAGGGCAAATTTGTTGTTTGATTCACAAAAAATCCCAAAATTGCATTTTGGGTTTAAATCTTCATTTTTTGGCATCCATTCGCCACAAATCAACTGAGCATGAGCACCGCATCGCGCGTGACGCTCGCCCACGTGGCGCTCGGCGCCAACGCCGCGTCCGGCGCCTTCTGCGGCAACAGCGCGGACCTCTCAAGAAGCGGCGGAGCCGGCTCTCCGGTCTGCAGCGCGGCGTTCGGTGCCGATGCGGCGGTGGCGCTGCTGGACGCACACCTGCGCATTGTCCACACGCTCCGAGCTGACGGCGCGCGCGTCACGGGCGTGTTTCTGCACGCGGACGGAAGCGATGGAGACGAGCGCGTGTTGGCGGGCGACGCGGCGGGCGGCGTGTTCCTCTGGGACTGGCGGCGCGCAGCTGCGACGTGGCAGCGCCAGCGCCTCGCGCAGGTGACGACGGCGTCCGTGGCGGCGGTGGCGGCAGTCGCGACGCGTCGGCGCTGGATCTACGCCGCATCGTTCTCAGACGGCGCTATCACGGTGTTTGAGCAAGTGGAGACGGAGACCGTCCGGCTGCTCGCGACGCTGCAGCTGGGCGTGCGCTGCATCATGGAGACTCTGGCGGCCACGACCATCTGCGCGCAGCAGGAGGCGGAGGAGAGCGTGCTGCTGGCGGCGGGAGGCGTCGACAGCAAGGTGCATCTGTACGAGGTCGCTGGCGGCGCGTCGAGCGTGCAGCCGCTGCTGGTGCTCGAGGGCCATCGCGGCTGGATCCGCGGCCTCGCGTTCGAGAGACAGCAGCAGCAGCAGCAGCCTCCGCGTGCGGGAGATGCGAGCCACTCGCTGCTGCTGGCGTCCGCATCGCAGGACCAGCGCATCCGACTGTGGAAGATCACCGCGGAGCCGCATTCCAGTCCCAGCAGCAGTGACAATCCGACCGCTGCGTCGCCGACGCGAGAGACGCGCGACGGCTTCCAGGCGCCTGGCGCGCATTGCTCGTACACCGCGAGCTTCGACGCGCTTCTCGTCGGCCACGAGGACTGGGTGACGTCGGTGCAGTGGACGTTCGTGCCGCATGTCACCAGCGATTCGACTTCCGCCTCCTCACTCGACTCGGCGCTCGTATCGTCGTCGATGGACAACGCGCTCGTTGTGTGGCGGAAACAGGCGCAGCACGGCGCGTGGTCCCCGTCGCTCCGCGTCGGCGAGATCCATGGGAACGGGTTGCTCAAGGGCGCGGTGCTGCCGAGCGCGAGCGGCCGCCTCGATTTGCTCGCGCTCAACTTCTCCGGCCAGTTGGAGCGCTGGACGCAGCAGCCAGCGCCGTCCAAGACCTTCCTCCCGTCACTGTCGCCGACGGGCCACTGCGCCGCCGTGACCGATCTGTCGTGGTCGCCGAGAGGCGACTATGTGCTGTCGGTGTCGCTGGACCAGACCGCTCGCGTGCTCGCGCCAAGCCAGCAGAGAGGATCGTGGCACGAGATCTCACGAGCCCAGGTGCACGGCTACGATCTGAACTGCGCGTGCTTCCTCTTGGGGAGTAGCAGTAGCTCGGATGACGCTGCGAGGACGAACGATCGCTTCGTGAGCGGCGCGGACGAGAAGATCCTGCGCGTGTTCGAAGCTCCGGATGCCCTTCAACGGCTCGTGGCGCGGCTCTCGGGTCGAGAGGAGCTTAGCGCAGTGGACGGTAGCAGCAGCAGCAGCAACGACGCGCAGCAGCCTCGCGTCGAGCACGCGTACCTCCCTGAACTAAGCCTCACAAACAAGAGCGCGGGAGGCAGCAGTGTCGAGAGCAGCGCTAGCGGCTACGCTCCTATCGACCCGGACTCCCCGGCATCGATCCGAGTGCCAGTGGGTGAGACGCTGGGGAAGAAGACGCTGTGGCCGGAGCTGCGGAAGCTGTACGGCCACGGCAACGAGCTTCTGTGCGTCGCTTCGAATCACTCTGGCTCGCTGGTCGCGTCGGCCTGCAAGTCGCGAGAGGAGCGCTTCGCGAGTGTCTGGCTTTGGAACTCGAGCGACTGGAGTGCGGCGCAGTCGCCGCTGGAAGGCCACAAGAGCTCCGTCGTGCAGCTGGCGTTCGCACCCAACGACGCGTTCCTCGTCTCCGTGTCCCGAGACCGACAGTTCTGCGTGTACGAGAAGACAGGCGGGCAGTTCGCGCTCGCAGCCAGAGTGAAGGCGCACAAGCGCATCATCTGGAGCTGCTCGTGGTCGCCGGACTCGCGCTTCTTCGCGACCGCGTCGAGAGACCAGAGCTTCGCGTTGTGGGGCAGAACGCATGGCGATGGCGCCGCCAAGTGGGGCGCGGTGGGCAAGCCGACGCTCTTGGACAGCGCAGTCACTGCGGTTGCATTCGCGCCGGTGGTGTTGACGCCGCCAGACTCGTACGTCGTGGCAGTCGGGTTGGAGAGCGGCGCGATCAAGCTCTTCCGCGTGTCTGCGGCAGTCGAACCAGTCGAGACCTCGCTGCTGGCGGAGTTTGACACCGAAGTGTCGCCCACCGCGACGGTCACTCGCCTCGCCTGGTCGCCGTGCGTGGCACCCACGGACGAAGACGGCAGCAGGCGCAGTGCTGTCGTGCTCGCAGCGTCCAGCAGCGACTTCTCCGTCCGCCTGTACACGGTCGAGCTAAGTACGCAATGAGGAGGAAGCTGTCGCTACTTGTACGCGCCCTTGGACTGCATGTACTTGTTGATCTCGTCCTCGAGGATCTGCGCCTGGCCGGGGTACTGCTCCCTGACATCGTCCAGGTCGGCGCGGCAGAGCACGTGGATCTGCACCCACGTGAGCGCCACGGCCGTCGTCGAGCGCTTGGCGCGCTGCAGCAGCGCCATCTCGCCAAAGTACTCGCCCTTGCGCAGCACGCGGATGATCTTGCGCGTGATCGCGCGCGGGTCGAGCACGCCGACGAGCCCCTTGGAGCCGATGAAGCCCATCCAGTCGCCGAACTCACCCTTACGGATGAGCACGTCGTCCTGCATGTAGATGACCGTACGCAGGTGCAGGATGAGCAGTTCGATAACGGTCGGGTCGATCTTCTGCGCCGACAGGAACGGGATCTGCTTGAGCATGTCGCGGTAGAGCTGGAACTTGACCTCGCAGATCATCGCGGGCGACAGCTCGTTGATGAACGAGTCGGCGTCGGGGCTGATGCTCTTGGTCTCGCGGTAGAGGTTCTCGTAGAAGCCCTGGATGCGCCGGCTGAGCGCCTCAGGGATGCCCAGGAACTTGCACCGCTCGTACGTCGTGATGAGCTTCTTGTTGTACGCAACCTCGCCCTCGTCGAACGACGTGATGACTGCCGCGACGGACCCGAACACGCTCGCCTGCAGCACGTTGCCGATCAGCATGAACACCGCGACCGAGACCTCCTCGATCGTCGAGTACATGCTCGGCGGGCTCGCGTTCAGGCATCCGATGATGAGCGACCAGATGTGCGCGTAGCGCGCGCCGAGCGACCGGCTCATGACCTCGAACTCGTTGCGCTTCCAGTCCACGGCGATCCAGTTCCAGTAGCACGTGAGCACGTGGCTCACGAGGAGCACCGTGCCGAGCAGCCGGAGAAAGCGCACGAAGCCCGCTTTCTTGGCCGAGTGGAGCTTGCGCGCGAGCTGGCTCACCTTAGCGAGGCGAATCACCTTGGCGAAGCTCAGGAACCGCCCTCTGTCCGTGGCCGCGAGGTACTCGAACGGGAACCAGCTGAGGAGGTCGGGGAGCGCCCAGAGGCTCAGCAAGTAGTGCTTGGACGTGTTCGCTGGACCCGAGATGATCTCGCCGCGCTCGTTGTGGTACGCGGTGAACGTGTTGACGATGAAGTCGATGAAGAACGCGAAGATCCCGAGCACGTTGAGCGTGTTGGCGTAACCAGCCTTGAAGTCGAACCCGAGCAGCAGCGGCGTGAGCGCCATGTCGATGCAGATCATGGTCAAGATGAACGCGTCCCAGAACACGCGATGCGGCGAGTCGGGGCGGAAGCTCAGTGGGTGCACGCGGTCGATCTTCTGCAGCAGCTCGACGTTCTCTGGGGTCGGCGACGACGGCGCCACCTTCGGCTTGAACGGGCTGTTGAAGAACCGACGCGCGAAGTCGCTCGTGCGGCGAGCCAGCCCCTTGTCGATCACCATGGAGCTGATCGACACGCGGCGGGTGAGCGGCTGCTCGCGGTTGCGCTTCGCCTGTAGCGCGGACGACACCTGCAGGTCCGACACGAACGCGACTGCGTTCACGACCGACTTGGTTTTGCTCAGCGTGCGCACGGCATCGTTGAGGCTGTGGCTGCGCGCGCCGTCCTCGGTTTCGTTGGTGGTTGTTGGAGTCTGCACCGCGGCCGTATCGACCGACATGGCCTTCTGCAGTGGTGGAGCCTTCGGGCAGTCTGGGCTCTGCCCGCATGCAAGCTGCGTCGCGTCATCGGGTGGCGTCGGCTCGTCCTTCACGGGGCTCAGGATCGCCTCGCTGAGATCGATGGTGTCGTACGGAGAGCCGATGAACGGCAACGATGCCACCGGAGGACCACCGCTGGGGTTGAACAGCTTGTTGGTCGGCGAGAAGTTCTCGCTCACGCTGCGTTTCTTCTGCAGCCCCGACGTCATCTGAAGGGCGTCGTCGTGCAAGCACCAATGGCAACAGAATTGGTTCGACGTGCGAGCTCAGATACCGACCCTCCTCGTCCGTTCATCGTACCTTGACCTGGCGGTGCACGAGCGTGCTGAGCTCTCGGATCATCTGCTGCGTGCGCGTCATTTGGCTCTGCATCTGACTCATGCGCTCTTCGAGGCGCTGGAGCTGCTCGTTCGGGAGCGGTTGCTGGGTGGTGGGGGCATCGTCCGCCGCCGCAGTTCTGGCTGCCTGGCGAGCCAGCGCCTCCTTCAGCGGCGACGTCGGGCGAGCAAGCAGCGCCGCGGTCGCCACGGACGCGAACGTGTCCATCCTGTCCACAGTCTTGGTGAGGAGCAGACAGTGTTGTGCGTTATAAGGCTACTATTAGGGTTACAATTTATGAAATTTAGTGACGCTTCAAGATCAAAATCTAAAACTTGGGATTTGATCTTGAAGCGGCATCATTTATTGATGACTGATAGCGGCGGCGCCAGCGATGGCGTAGGCTCGTCGCAGCAGCAGCAGCAAAGCATCAGCGCCATGCGCGCGGCGATCGACGCCAAACTGCGCGAGGAAGGTGTGTACGAGCAGATCCGGCAGCTCGTGCGCTCCAAGGCGACACCAGCTCCAGCGGACACCAACACCGAAGTGCAGGAACAACCAGACGAGGAACGACTGCTCCAAGAGGTGCTCGATAGCGAAGTCGTGCAGCAACTGCTCTCGGCCGTGAAAGACACGAAGCTGCACAGAGGCGCTCAGGCTGCCGACCAGAGCACTGAGAGCGAACAACACGATGACGAAGACCATGACGCGCAGCAGAACGTCATCGACGCAGTGAACGGCCGCGACGTGTTCCTGTTCCTGAGACTGGCAGGAGGGAAGGCGTTCGTCGATCAGCTACTGGAAGAGGAGGAGGAGGAGGAGGAGAGGGACGCGCGTGGGCAGCCGACACTGGCCGACTCCCTCGAGTTCCAGGTCGGCCGCGTAAAGACGTTCTTCCGCGTCGTCGCGACGTTCCAGTCGCAGCGACTGGCATCGAAAGACGTGCCGTGCTGCGTCGACCCGCCCTTCGACGAGTACTTTCGCTTCCGCGTCGAGAAGCGCAAGACCCGGAGCTCCAAGCCGCAACTAAGGAAACAGAGCCGTCACGTTCCGTACGACGTCGAGGTCGTGACGCCGTGGGAGGCGCTGTGTCTTGTCGACGAGCCGGTGCAGCTCGATCTCGTCAAGGTCTCCAAGCAACTCGTCCACTGGAGCCACGCCGGTGGACCAAAGTGGCGAGAAGTGGCGAAGGAGCTGCTCGCGGTGCACCGCCTCGACTGGCGCCGCGTGCTGTGCTCAACCATGCAGCTCGTGCACTTGCCGGTGTCGCTTGTGGGCAAGATGAAGGTTCCGGTCGGATCGCTCGACGTCCGCGCCGACTTGCTGCACTTCAAGCGAACGGCGGCGATCGCGCGTGAGGCCGCTATCTTCCTCAATAAGGAGACGCTGCAGCGCAACACACTCCACCACGCGTTTTACCAGTACGCCAAGCAGTGGTGGCACGAGTACCGCAACGAGGCGTCGATCTATGAAGCCGCGCAGCAGAGTCGAGAAGAGTGCAAGCTGCCCAGTGCTGCGACCACGCGCGCGCGATTGGTGAAGCTCTTCGCCGAGGACGACGACGGCAGGTTCCGGATGGTGTGCAAGTTCCTGACTCCGGTCCGCGCGCCAGCAGCGATCAAGAGCCCAAGCGAAGCTGCGCGGTTTGTTGGCCTGCTGCCCTTCGAGGCAACGGTGGTGGTGGGTGGCGCGCGAGACGAGACGTGGCGCTCCATTCCCGCGTTCCTCTCGCTCGGCAGAGGCGATGCCCAGGATCACGCGGTGCGCAAGATGGCGCTTGACGCTCTCGACTTGTTGCGGCGTGTTGACGACGGTCCTGATGGTGGTGGTGATGGTGGTGGCAGCTGCTGCTCGCGTCGTTGCTGCTCGGCTGCGGCTTGGACGCGTTCGTGTGCATTGGGACGGTCTCGGCGGAGAAGAGTCCCTCGCGAGCGCGCAACAAGAGGGACCGAGCGCCGGGGATGGAGATCGGCCACGTCTGGGTCCTCACGAGGGGCTCGAGCTCCAGGTACGTTGCTCTCCGTCCGCTTGTTTGTAGGCTCAGCTGAGTGGTTCTGCGTCGTGCGCGTGCAGCGATGTGGTGTTCTGGGAGTCCGTGACCGGCGAGCGCTATAGCATGGCCGAGAAGAGTCCCCATCGCCGCCACGGCTACTGCACCATCGACTGCGTGTTCAGCCACCGCCAGTTCTTCGCCAACCTGCAGCCGCGCACGTGGACGCTCAGCGACTTGTCCTTCCACTTCGAGGACGAGAGCGCGTGGAAGTCCATGAGCGAGTCCATGATCGCCGACCTGCCGCTCGCGCAGCCGCTGTTCCCGCTCGCTGCTCCGGATACAGCAGGGCTGCCAGCGCTCGAGCAGGAGTGGACGCTCTCGCTGAAGCGCCAGATCAGCTCACGGCGGCGCAGTGACGGCTTCACCACGCGCTGGAGCGACGAACTCAGCTTCTATCTGCTGCCGGCGCTGAACGCGTACGAGCTGGAGCAGCTGTACGGCATCTCGCAGGTCGACAACGCCTTCTTCCAGCAGACCATCACGCGCTTCGTGCAGGACGGCCACACGTTCCAAGGCGTGCCCATCATGTTCTCCAGCGCCGAGTCGACCCAAGACGCCATGGACGTGCTCGCGAGCAACGAGATCGCGGCGGGGATCGTCGGTCTCCACGCGCGCGCAGCGAGCTTCGGGCTGGCGACACGCTGCTTCGCGTACCCCGAGGGCGTCGTCGCCGTCTGGGTCATGCTCGCCGCCAGCTACCAGCCGTCTCCGGACGCCTCATGAGAGGCAGCAGCAGTGACAGCAGGAGACACTGGGACATGGATGGTGATGCTTACATTGTCTGTGGGCAAGAGAGTTCCGTACTGAAGAGTGTGTGAGAGAGAGAGAGAGAGGGTCCGCCGCCTTACGAAGACGCCGCGTCGCCGCTGCTGCTCCACGGCGCGCGGGCCACGACGTCGTCCCCCGAGTCCGCTGGCAGCACTTGCACCGAAAGCGGCGCCTGCAGCACGTTCTCCTGCTCCGCGGCCGCCTGCACCTCGATCGGCGCGCGCGGATCCACCACCTGGATGGTCGTGCTCACCGCCAGCAGCTGCCCAGCTTTGCGTCAGCCTCCGCTCTCAGCCTGCAGTGTACAACAACCCACACACACACACACACACACACCTTCTCGAGCGCGTTGATGAGCTTGTTGAGCGTCTTGTACGACTTCTTGGGCTCGAGCAGCACCTCCGTGAGCCGCTGGAGCGTGAACGGCGGGCTGCGTGCACAGTTCCGTACGTAAGCGCCTTCCCTCTATTCTACACTCAGTAGCTACAGCAGGAGCGACGGACGACGCACCCTTCGAACGAGGTGAGCAGCTCCGTGATGTTGCGGCGCCGATCACTCGCGCGGTTCTTGTTCGTCGGGCTCCAGCCGACGCCCGCGGTGGCCGCCGACACATCCGTGGCCGCCACCTGGTCCATCGCGACCTGCAGCTGCGCCACCAGCAGAACGCGCAGCTGCGGCCACGCGTAGCGCGGCACGCCCGTGGTGCGTAGCTCCTGCAGCACGCGCTCGAGCGCCGGAGTGATGGTCGTGCTGGAGCCGGACGCGAAGCCTACACGTGGTACGTTAGATAGAGAGGGAGGCGCTTATGTCTCAAGAGAGACGCACGCACCCGCAAGCTCCTTCTCGTTCTCCGCGATGAGCTCGTCAGTGCTCATGGTTGCTTTTTGGCGTCTGTTTGGATCTCGATAGTAAAAATGGCGCTACTGGAGCCGCGCGCTTAAGTACGGTACCATGGCCTTGCAACTAGGTCGAGGAGCTCAAGAGCACGAGAGAGAAGCTCACGAACCACTCCGTTAGATCTCTTGACTCTCAGCTACGACAGATACGACTGAAGAGCTGGAGGTCATGCGACGCGCTCGCGTGCACTGACTTGATCTGAATCGTCTCTCGCCTCATGTCGTCACACAAACTCCCGAGACATCAACACTCCGAGGAGGGACCTCCGACGGCACTCGCATCCGCCTACAGCGACGGCGACGCTGGAAACGCGCGCACGAAGCCTTTCCCGACGCTCTGCAGCACGTCCGGAGCCGTCATGGAGCGCTCGTGGACCGAGAACGCCTCCAGCGCACTGTGCATTCGCCAGAAACAACACCGCGACAGGATCGTCAGAACCAGTTTCACTGAACCAACCACAAGAAAAGACGAACCTCGCGCGCGTGACCAGCGAACCTCCGAGCGCGGCGAGCAGTAGCGGGTTCCCACTGAACTCGTCCGGAGCACTGCAGACAGAGCCATTCCAGGATGCGAGCGTTAGATCGCGCGCTGGGGTTGCCACAGAGCGGATCAACGTACAGGCTAGCAGTCTTCGTCCACGCCACGAACGTCGCGATCGCTCCAGTGAGCACCTGAAACAGGCGGAACAGCACGCGACAGAACAGTTGGCAACTTGCGAAGTGATCCGACGTCTCGAGGACGAAGAACTCACGTCGCCCTGGCCTCCGCAACGCCGCGGGCATCCGAACTCGCTGCTTTCGATCGCTGCCGCCACATACACAACTCAGTACGACGACAGCGCAACTCGCACCCCAGAGCGGCTAGCGAACTGCTCACTGGTCTCTCCATCGGAGATCGTGTCCACTCTGCCTTTCTGCACAACCACCGGTCCAAGTCTGCACGGCAAGTGCACCAACACAGTCAGCGCTCGACCATCTCCTCTTACTGCCTAAACGATGACGTACGCTTTGCTCAGTGCTGCTGGGTGAATCGCGCCTGCCTTCACTGGGTCCGCGTCTTCCAGCAGCCCGGTCGACACGCACAAACGCGCGTACTCCATCTACAGACACCAGCGCCAGCGTCAGCGCGCCTGTCGGACAGCGAAGCCACTCCGAGCCCGATCGATCGGCCAATCGAACTCACCGCGTTCGGAGTCAGAATAGCGAGCGAGTATCCGCGCACGATGTCCGGCTCCAGACTCGCGAGGAACAAGGCGTCGCCGTCCAGAATCAGCGGTAGCTGCGCGCTCCTCGCGCGCCGGATGAGCTGCCGCGCGATCTCTTGCACCGCCGCGTCGCGGCCGAGCCCCGGGCCGATCACGAGCGCGTCGAGACGCGGGAACACGTCGCTGATGCGCTCCACTGACTTGCTCAGCGCGCCTGTGCGCTCCGCGTCCGTCAGCGCGCGCACCGAGTCGTCGGAACGCAGCAGTGGGTGCACGATCAGCTCGGGGCTGTAGCTCTTGATCGGGATTGCCGCCTCCTGCGTGCAGAAGAGGTGGCACAAGTCCGCGCCCTGCGTTGCCCGCGCAGTTCACCAGTCAGTCAGTCTGCCTGTTGCTCATAGAACGGCGCAGCACTCGTACGGTCTTGAGGCTCGAGATGCCGGCGTAGTACGGAGCTCCCGTGTACTCGAAGGAGCCACCGACGACGCCCACACGACCTGCAAGCAGAGAAGATGTCAGCTTTTCTCCAGGCGCGAGATCTCCGCTAGCAGAGTGTGTGTGTGTGTGTGTGTGTGTGTGTGTGTGTGTGTGCATGTGCTACTCGCCGTGCTGCCCCTTGCGCCAGTCGGTCGAGAGCGACGGGATGAGCTTCCGCGCGAGCTGCCGCGCTGCTTGCTGCATGTCGCGATCAAGATTGACATATCGGATAAAACTCTGGGCAGACTTCTTGAAGTGGATTGGATATTATCCAAAAGTATCCGAGTGACAAGGAAGAGGCACATCCGACTAGACATCATGGTCCGCCGCTACAGCGGATACGACGAGTACGAGGGCGTCTTCGGTCCGCTCGGCACCTACGGAGCGCCCGCTGGAACCCGGCAACATCACCACTCCCGTCGGCGCAATGGGGTGTTGGACGCTAGCGCACAGAGCGAGCGCGGCAGGTTCCTAGCGGAGCGTCGCGCGAGACGCCGGCTGCGAGCCTTCCACGTCGACAACGACAGCGAGATCGACAGCGAGCGCGAAGGCGTTGAACCACTCGAGCTCCAGCCGCAAGCCCCCGCAACGCAGGCGCCGCAGCGCCAGGTGTGGCTGCCGACGCGCAACTTCTCCTTCCGCCAGCGCGCCGGCAAGCTCGACACGCGCGCGATCGCCCGCCTCGACCTCGAGCGCATCGTCGCGACGACGGACATCGACGCGATCCAGCGGCACTTGGAGAACTTAGCGTTTGCGGACGTCACGATCGACGACGTGCAGCACTACTCGGACGCCTACTTCCTCAAGCTCTTCCAGATCGCGCAGGTCCGTTGGAGTGTTGGATGCTGCTTCTATCGGTCATCACAGACAGATCGTTCGTTGACTTGCATCGACGCGCGTGTATGTGGTGATGCTCCACGGACAGCTGACACTCGAGTACCTGCTCAACGTCCAAGATTCGCTCGTGTCCCACTCCGAGAGCATCGAGACGCAGTGCGAGCAGTTGCTCGAGGAATGTCGGCAGCTCGAGACCGAGAACGGCGCGTTCGAAGCGGAGATCGCAGGGCTCAAGAAGGACATTCGACACAAGCAGCGCACGATGGCGACGTTCGAGGTCATGCTGTTGAACGCGTCGGCATCCCAGGGGCGCTCAGCGCTGGCGAGAGCTTCGCCAGGGGTCATCGGCAAGGAGAACGCTGCAGCGGAAGCAAACACGGTCGTGGACTCGCTGCTGGGCAGTGCGGAGGAACAAGACGAGGGAGTCATCAGTCGGCGTACGTCGTGTGCTGCATGCGATGGGAGCGACTGCTTATCTCTCACGGACTCTCTTGTGCAGCTGCGGACTGCGTTGTGTGTGGGAAGAGGTTCCTGTCGGCGGAGTACCTCATCCGCCACCAGCAGCGCAAGCACCAGAGCGAGAGGAAGACGAAGAAGCAGAGTCGGAAGGCAAAGCGAGCCGGCGATCCCTCCCAGCGCTCATCGTCGCCGTCGTCATTCAGCAGCGACTCAAGCAAGAAGAAGAGATCGAGAGGCGCGAAGACAGCGCCGCTGCCTGCGGAGGTGGCCAAGGCGCTGGAGGAGAAGAACGAGCTCGCGAAGCAGCTCATCCAGCTCCAGGAGCAGATGCAGCAGGAGAAAGCAGCGAGAGCCGCGCAGGCGACGCTCCTCGAGCATCAGCAGAGTCAGCTGACGTCACAGGTGGCTGGCAGCATGAGCAAACTGCAAGAGATGCTGCTCGCGATCGAGACAAAGCAGGAGGCGACCAAGCAGGATATCATGCAATACACGCAGTCAACGATCGCGCGGCTGCAGACCGAAGCGGCGAACGCGCACGTGCTCAAGAACAAGCCCGGCGCGTCCAGCTCCCGTGTGGGAAAGATCGAGAGCGATGAGGACGAGGACACCAGCGCTGCGAAGAAGCCGAAGGGCGACGCGAACAGAAGCGCGGCATGGCAGGAAGCGCAACTCGAGAAGATGCTCGAGGTGTTCTTCAAGGCGCAGGCGCAGCAGCAGCAGGAGATCGACGCGCTGGCGCAAGAGAACAGCAAGCTCTGGAGCAAGAAGCACAGGAAGAAGTGCCACCGCCAGAGCGCTGAGCCGTCGGCGCTGATGCAGATGGCGGCTCTGGACGCGCAGCGCTTTGGTGTCGACACTGGCGCCTTGGAACGAGAGGCTCTCGTGTCGTCGGTGCGTGTGAGTCCCGTCGAGCGGCTCGCTCTCCAGGAAGACAAGCTGGTGCAGACTGACGAGGAGGAGGCAGCGTCCAAGGAACGTGCGACTCTCATAACACAAGAGGTGCAAACCGACGTGGAGCTGGCTGCTCCAGCGACTGCAACTCTGACTCCAGCGCCAGCCAGCGCAGCACCGAAAGCGAAGAAGCCTCCAGTCCCCCGCAACGCAGTCGGAGAACGGGAGCTCGCGCAGCCCAAGCAAGCAGAAGCGGAAGCGAAGCCTGCCATCTGCCCAGATCCACCGACAGAGAAGCAGGAGAAGAGCTCTGTCATGTTGGAGCTGGAGGAGAACGGCAAGGACACGAGGCTCCAGCATGCGGCTCACGTCGTGGGCAAGGTCGCTCTCGGATTCTTGGCGCGGAGGCGCCTGAAGAACCCGGCAAACTGGCTCATCAGCCTCCCGCTCACAGCGCTCGAGGCTGCGCTCTCGGACGAAGAGCGCAGTGCGCTTCGCCGCAGCATTGGTGATGCAACACAAGAGCTGGCGGTTGAGGTCGAGCTGGGGATGACAGCGAACGAGCTGCGGCTCGAGATCGCGCGCGCGCTGTCGGGGAAGATAGACAGTGGTGATGACGGCTCGGCTTCGATCGACTATCACCGTGTGCTGCTTCACCACTCGGAGACGCGAGAGGAGCTGCACGGTGACCGCCCGGTTCACTCACTCCGGAACAAGATGGAGGTGGAGGTCGTGCCGTTCTGCCAAGCCGCCGAGGAGCACGTCGACAGTGTGGTTGCTTTTCACGGCGACGTGACGGCTCGCTTGAAGGACGCCAGACGAGCATCGATGCAGCTCATGGCGAAGAGTGACGGGTGTCTCGAAGAACCTCAGCTGAGACGCCTCGTTCGGCTGCAAGCCCACGTGCGGAGGTTCCTCGCCAAGCGCCGTGTCGCTACCGCCAGGATCGATCGGCTCGTGGAGATGCGCATCCTCCGCATGCGCGAAGCAGCGTCGCGACGGAGATCAACGGCCGCTGACGAACACGGTGATGCCAGCAGCAGCACAAGCACCAGCAGCTCTCTGCTGGCGGATCCCGTGGTCGCAAAGCAGTGCCAGAAGGTGCACGAGCGCCTGAACTCGGCTGTCAAGACCAAACTCGCGCCAGACTCCACCAAGAGCTCGACTGATCGGATGTCCGCCGATGCTCTCGCGCAACAGCTTCGGGTGCTGGAGCACGAGCGGAGCAAGCTGCCCGCTGGTGTCCAGGAGCGCATCCGGAGTCTCCAGGCACGACTCGAGCGCATGATGCTGACCGAGTACGATCCGGAGCACGCGCGAGCTCTCGAGCGACAGAACGAGGCTGCTGTCACGATCCAGAGCGCCGTCCACGTTGCGACCGCGCGCCGCAGGCTGCAGACGCTGCTGGCAAGAGACAGCGAGGGTCGCGCAGAGGTAGCTGATGTGGAGTCTAGAGAGAGCGGTCGCCAGTCGCCTCCGCTCTCGCCTCTGTCCACGCTGAGCGATGCCTCCAGCAGTCAAATGCCTGCTGCAAGTGCGCGCAGAGATGACAGCGAGCGCCTCGACGACTTTGACGACGCAGAGATCGAGAAGCTCGCGGACGCGTACGAGGAAGGCGGAGCGCGGGTGTCGACAGAAGGCGGAGCGCGGGTGTCGACAGAAGGCGGAGCGCGGGTGTCGACAGAAGGCGAACCCCGAACGAATGACTCGGAGATCGGCGCTCCCACCACTCCGCCAAGCACCGAGCGGCCGTCGACGCCTCCCGTTGCTGTCGCGGAGAAGAAGCCTGCGGCGAGGAGGTCGATGCCGTTGCCTCCGAAGCTCACGCCGACGCCGCACTCGAAGCCGCGGCCGTCGACGCCGACAGTGGAGGTGGCTGAACCGGGTCGCTCGCCTCGCCCCACGCTGCAGGACAAAGAGATCATCTCGCCATTCTCCAAGACGCCGCTGCTGTCGCGGCGCAGTGGGCAGACGACGAGACGCGGCACTGGGTACGACAACGCGCGCTAAGAGAGAGGATGAATACACGCGGCTGCTATTCGATGCTCGTTGGGCGGCTGCTGATGCTGCTGCTGCTGTTGCTGGTCTCCACTCGCCCATCGACGACAACTATGCGCTTCGCGCTCTACTCGCGCTGGTTCTTGGCTCTCCGGTCGCGCACGGCCGCCGCAAGGTCCTCGAGCACCTGCACGGTCGTCTCCCAGCTCATGCAGGCGTCCGTGACGCTCTTGCCATACTCGAGCGGCTGGCCCGGGATGAGCGGCTGGCTGCCCTCCTTGATGTTCGACTCGAGCATCACGCCGATGATGCGGTCGTCGCCCGCGCGCAGCTGCTCGGCGATGTTCGCGGCCACGGCTACCTGGTTGCGGTGGTCCTTGTTCGAGTTGCCGTGCGAGCAGTCGACCATGACGTTGTCCGCCACGTTGGCCTTGAGCATCATCGCGGACACGGCATCGATGTGCGGCTTCTCGAAGTTCGGGCCGGTCTTGCCGCCGCGCAGGATCGTGTGGCACGTGTCGTTGCCCTGGTGGTGAAGGCAGCGAGCGCTGATGGTCAGGTGATAGATCGTCCAGAGGCAACAGCAGCAGCACACAATGACTCGCAGTACGAACGCACCGACGTGTTGACAATCGCCGCGAGCCCCTGGAAGCTGACGCTGAGGAAGCAGTGCGGGTGGCGCGCCGCGACGACGGCGTCGACCGCGAGCTGCAGCGAGCCGCCCGTGCCGTTCTTGAAGCCGATGGGCATCGAGAGCCCGGACGTGAGCTCACGGTGCAGCTGACACTCGGTCGTGCGCGCGCCGATGGCGCCCCAGCTCACGAGGTCCGAGATGAACTGCGGCGACATGGTGTCGAGGAACTCGCAGCCGGCCGGGAGCCCCATCTCGTTGATGCGCGCGAGCAGCTCGCGTGCCACGCGCAGGCCCTTGTTGATGTTGAACGAGCCGTTGAGGTCCGGGTCGTTGATGAGCCCCTTCCAGCCGACGGTCGTGCGCGGCTTCTCGAAGTACACGCGCATGACGATGAGCAGGTCCTTGTCGAGCTTCTCGCGCACGGCGAGCAGCCGCTCAGCGTAGTCGATCGCGGCCTCCACGTCGTGGATCGAGCACGGCCCGACGATGACCACGAGGCGGTCGTCCACGCGGCGCAGCACGTTCGCGACGCTCTGGCGTCCGCGGTTGATCTGTCCATAGAGAAAGAAGCAGGCGACAAGGGTCAGCACGCACGTCCTAGCTGCTCGGTAGATAGCTGCAAGTCCTGAGCTCACCGTCTGCGCCATCTTGGTCGAGAGCGGGATCTCCTCGAGCAGGCATGCGGGTGGGATGAGCGGCCGGATGCCCGTGATGCGCACGTCCACGATGGCCTTCTTGTCCGCGATCTTGACGTCCTCGCTGGCCGAGCCACTAGGCACGCGCAGGCGGCGCGGGCTGCTCTTCTTCTTGCTGCCGGCGGCGGCGGATGGGCGGAAGGGGTCGTCGCTGTCGCTGTCGCTGTCGCTGCTGGCGGTCGCACGAGAGCGCTTGGTGGCGGCCGCCGTCTGCTTGCCGAGCACGAAGCCCAGCGCGCCGACGGTGCCGGCGGTGAGCAGCGTCATGGTGGCGGCCAGCAGCCCGAGCCCGAGCGTGAGCGACGCCGAGAGCTGCGCGTCGTGCGCCATGGTCGGCAGGTTCGAGAGTGGCGATCTGAAGGGGCGGGAGGCCAACAGAAGGCGCCAGTTGCGCAAACTCATCCAAGCAGCGCCATTGGATGTGCGACGGGCGCCACTATACAAACTCCAAGTTATTTTTGTGTGCTCCACATAAAATGAATTGGACCACAGGAACGATCTTGTGGCTGCAAGATGAGGTGCGCTGGTGGGATCGCGCACGAGATCGGAGAGGAGTACACCTCAAAGACCTGCTCGAGGTGCGGCTTCCTCAAGACGAACCTCGGCGGAGTGGCAGTGTTCAACTGCGACGACTGCGGCACTAAGGTTGACC
>JAASGU010000272.1:0-26243 GCA_023334365.1 Globisporangium acanthophoron
GCTCGTGTACGTGCACTCGTTCAACCCGCCGCTGGTGCACCGCGACCTCAAGTCTCGCAACGTACTGCTGAATGCGGAGATGCAAGCCAAGCTGACGGACTTTGGCGTCTCGCGCTTCCGCTCGGAGGACAACACGATGACCGCGGGCGTGGGCACGGCCAAGTGGCTCGCGCCGGAGGTCATCGCTGGCGCCAACGACTACAACCAGTCGGCGGACATCTACGCGCTCGGTGTCGTGCTCTCGGAGATGGACACGCACGACACACCGTTCTCGGACGCGCGCACGGCGACCGGGAACCCGCTGCCGGAGATCGCGGTGCTGCAGCTCGTGGCGAAGGGCGAGCTGGCGCCGAGCTTCTCGGAGAACTGCCCGGCCGCGATCCGCGCGCTCGCGATGCGGTGCCTGGCGTTCCGCTCGGCCGAGCGCCCGAGCGCCGTGGAGATCGCGTACCAGCTGCGCACGATCCAGCGGAGTCTGCACGTCGTGCTGTAGAAGCGTTCATGTGGACACTCCCTGGGCAAGGGTGGAGAGAATAGGTTTTGACATTTGAACAGGTTGAATCTGGCCAATCCGTGCCCTTGATAGATCTTCGAATACAAACAGCAAGTCTTAAACTATTAGTCGAACTTAAATGAACCCTTGACTGCGCGCCTCTTTTCTGTCCGCATCGTGTTGACACACCTGAGTCTCACTCAGCGAACAGTGTCGACTTCGGTTCATCAGTGCCTGCCTACCTACGCTCTCTTGTGCGCCGTCGAGCGAGTGAGTAGCAACCTCATGTCAACCGGACTCCGCCGATGCCGCCTGCTGCTGCCCACGCTCACACTGGTGCTGGCGCTCGCGGAATCCAACGCGGCCGCCGCCTGCGAGCCGCTCCGCACGCTAACGTTCGACTGCGCGACCCAATGCGGCGCCGCGAACCGGCCATGCATACGCTACCAGTCGCTCGCGGAGTGCGCGTCTCTGGGAAACGGCGCTGGCGAGAACGCGGCGTTGAGCACCTGTGCGGCGGCAAGCGGGATCAACGCCACCACCGGCGGTTCGACCGCCTCTACCGCATCGAGCGTCGACGGGACTGCATGCGCTGTCGAGTGCTTCGCGCCGAGCGAGCAGGAGGACGCGGCGAGCTTCACGTTCTTCGTGCCGTTCTCGCTCTCGAAGCTCGGCGGCCGCCCCGTGGAGAATGCCACGCGCGGCTTCCTGGCCAAGAACGAGGACGCGCTCAAGGAAATAGCGGTGCTCGACATCCCCGATGCGGTCACCGCTGTGTACGTTGTGCTCTGTCATGTGGTGAATGCGTTGGTTGCTGAGATGTGTGTCTTGTTGCCTCCCTCGTGTGTCTCCGCTCCTCAGAACGATCGCGGGCGGCACAAACGTCACGGACAGCCCTAAGGGCCAAGTTGTCGATGTCACACTCGCCAACTGGATCCTCACGTCCAACTCGAATCTGCTCGCAGTCACACTCGCGAATATCAATGTCGGGCTGCTGCCGGAGCGGATGTTCCCGACCACGCTCGAGAATCTCACGCTCGTGAACCTCTTCCTGATGACGGTGCCGAGCGACCTGCCGGAGATGACCAAGCTCAAGCGACTGTAGGTTGTGGTATATAGTGTACTGCTCTCCTGTTACGACATGCTCACTGTGTGGCTTCGTGTCAGGAACATCGCGCGGAACAACTTGAGCAAGTTCCAGACAAAGTTCGGCACGGACTCGCTGCTGTCGCTGTGAGTTGCTGCTCCTCATCATGCGGTGCTGTGTTAGCGGAGACCAACTGGCTGTTGCTTGCGTGGCAGGGACGCGTCGTCGAACAACCTCGACAAGTTCGACGCGGTGTCGCCGAACCTCGAGTACCTGTGCGTTGGTCTCGCAGCTGATCTGCTTGCTGAAGTCAGCAAGTTCCCTAACGTTGTGTTCGTGTGATCGATCATCCTCGCAGCGATCTGTCGAACAACGTGCTGGAGGCGCTTCCTCCTGGACTCTTTGAAATGCGCAAGCTCCAGTTCCTGTAGGTTCCTCGTGTTTACATGTCAGCAGACTTGACAGCTCACTCTCGATAGCTCACGCTGTTTGCTGCTGTGCTGGGTCTTGTGCACAGAAACCTCTCGGCGAACGCGTTCACGGGAGTCGTGCTCACGCGTGATCAGTTCGACTTCCTTCGCGCGATCCCGACGCTGGTAGTGGACTCGTTCGGTTCGACATCGTGCAGTTCGGCCGCGCAGCAGCAACTCGGCGGCACCATCGTCTGCGTCGCAGGAAGCGTCTCGAGCGGCGGCTCGTCGCACTTGATGACTAACTCCGGGACGGTCGTCGGTGGTGTGATCGCAGCCATTGCAGGCGTCGTGCTCATCGTGGGCTCCGTGCTGTGGATGCGGCGTCGCCGTGCCTGTGCAACTGACGAGAAAGCGTCGCACTACTCGTCCATCCTTGAGACGGAAACGATCAAGCAGGGGACGGGCGCTAGCAAGGAAGCGTCCGCAAACAACCATTTCTCGAGTCAGTCGTTCGGGGACGACGAAGCGCTCGCATCCCTGAGAGTCTCCTTTGAAGACATCGAAGACATCGAGCGCATCGGCGCCGGAGCGTTCGGCATCGTCTGGCTCGTGAGGTACCGCGGGACGCAGCTCATCGCCTCGAAGCGGCTGAAGCGTGACGAAGCCACGTGGCAGCGCAGACGAGACTTCGTCGCGGAGATCAAGCTCGTATCGCGAATGGACCACCCATACATCCTGCCGTTGATCGGCGTGGCGTGGACCGCCGAGTCCGATCTGCAGGCGCTGTTCGAGTACATGGTGAACGGCGACTTGCGGTCGTACCTGGTGGAGAACGCAGAGGACTTCCGAGGCGTCTGGACTGCCGAAAAGCTGCACATCATGATGAACGTCGCGAACGCGCTCGTGTACCTGCACTCGTACGCACCGCCGCTGGTGCATCGCGATCTCAAGTCACGCAATGTGCTGCTCGGAGCGGAGATGCAAGCGAAGGTGAGCGACTTTGGCGTCTCGCGCTTCCAGTCCGAGCAGGGCACAATGACCGCTGGCATCGGCACTGGCAAGTGGCTCGCACCGGAGGTCATCGTCGGCAACAGTGACTACAACCAGTCGTGCGACATCTTCTCGTTCGGTGTGGTGCTCTCGGAGATGGACACACACGACCTCCCGTACGAACGCGTGCGAGGCGCACAGGGCAACGAGCTGAACGAGGTCGCGGTGCTGCAGCTAGTTGCAGCAGGCAGTCTCCGGCCAAGCTTCACGCCGGAGTGTCCGCCGCAGATCCTGTCGCTGGCGCAGCGTTGCCTGTCGCTGAACCCGTCGGAGCGACCGACCGCATACCAGGTTCTCAGGACACTGCGCGCGATCGAGGCATCCGGAGACTATTGAAGTGGAAGTTGGCGGTAGGCGATGTCTCCTGCAGTAGTAGGGATGATAGGGCAGATTGCTCAGATGTGGATGTTGAGATGTATGCAAGTGGAGGATAATGTGGCCGGGCTGATCCATGTCAAGCGAGTGTAGCCATTTCTTTTCACACGTCACAGATCGTACTTATCTGTTGTTTGCACAAAGTCCGAATCGTACTTAAACGAGTACCAAACAATTGGAGGCAACTCTCTCGCTCACTCGCTCACTCAAGCAGCCTCAAGCCTCCAGCTCCAGCGCTCTTCCTCTCGCTCGCTCGCAGTCACAGCCGCCATGTTCATGCTCAAGAAGAAGAAGGCGCCGGTGGACTCCACCAAGCAGCTCAAGGCCATCGCCTGGGATCTCTCCAAGATCGCGGTCGTGTTCGTCGGCATCCGCGCGGCGTCCGTGCTGCTCAACAAGGAGGCCGCGTAAGGCGTCTGAAGTAACAACATGGTGGAGCCTTGCAACGCAACGAAGACAGTAGATTTTGATAGCTTCGCACAAGCAGCACCGTGCTCGCGTGCATGACAAGCAAGCATGACAACGCGTGGCGAGAAGCACGGCAACATGCATGGATGGATGGTCATTTATTGATAGTCTGCGCGTAATCTACTCTTCCATGGCGTCGTCGTCGTCCTCGTCGTCGTCTTCGCCCATGCCCTCGTCGTCCTCGTCGTCGTCCACCTGCGTGAACGCCTCGAGCGCGAGGTTGCACTTGTCCACGAGCACGTTGAGCGCCTCCGGCAGCAGCTCCTCCGGCTTGATCATGCCCACGGACTCGATGCTGAAGATGAAGTGGTCGCTCACGCGGCCGAGCTTGATCTTCTCGTCCCAGCCGGGCTCGCGGATGCACTCACGGCACATATTGCAGTTGCGCGCGTCCTTGACGACCGCCGTGGGCACGCCGCCGAGGTCCTCGATGTCGAAGATCCCGAGCGAGCACTTGTCCGCCACGAGCTTCTTGGCGTCCGCGCCCGTGATCTTCTGCGTCAGCTCCACGTGCGGCATGAGCCGGTACGACGCGGTGGCCACGGGTGAGAACTTGGCGTGGTCCTTGCCCACGCCCTTGCGGCAGTGCGCCTCGAGCGCGATGCTCTGGCCGGGACGCAGCTTCGCGATCAGGATGTCCTCGTGCACGGGACGGATGGCGCCGAAGCGCTCCTCCTGGTTGCCCTGCGGCACCCACTCGAGGTCGCGCGAGTACACAGTCGTGTGCAGCGCCTTGGCGAGGTCGTTCGGGTGCGCCGGGTCGTACTTGCACGTGACGTCGAGCTTGAACACGATCGTGTTCTCGTCCGTGGCCTCCGCCTCCTCATTGTCCGGGAACGCCTGGAACTCGCGCGGGTCCACGTTCAGCGGCACGAGCCCGAGGCGGTGCGCGAGCACCTCGTCCTGGATGATCGACGAGTTGTTCCAGATGTACACGTGCTCAATCGCCATCGTCGGCACCTCGGCGAGCAGGATGCGACGCAGCGCGTTCGCGATCGACGCGTCGATGCCGATAAGGTCGAACACGATCTCCTCGTCGCTCAGGCTCTGGATCTTCACCTTCACCTGCTTCTTCAGCTGCTCCACGTACCCGTGGCTCGCGACCGTGTCCACATCTGGCTGCTCATGCACGCACATTACGATGCGTTTAGTGCATTATATTGACTCGCAAAAGCACCGCTGTTGCTAAACCCACCATGTGCGGTGCGTCGAGGCCGACGCGGACGATCTTGGACGCAGGAACCTTGGCCATGATGAGTTGGGTGCTGCCTCTGGGGACTTGGTACGCAAGGTGTCGGTGGCGATCGGAATGGCGAACCCGCCAAGCGTCACAGCCATTCGGATTTGCCGCCAGCCATTTTGGTGGTTCGTTTAAGTGCGAGTGAGAGCATTGTAGTGGCTCTATTAAGTGCGAGTGGGGTAGTAGCTGCTAAATGATCACGAATCGTACTTTAAAAGAGCTGCTGGGGACACGAGATGTGCCGTCAGATGGTGGCGAAATACTGTGTGGACCTGAAGCATCACGTGCATCACGAGCATGAAGTGAAGGTGTCGAGATGTCCACGACGCAACATGCACATGATGGGAAGGTGTCGAGAGGTGTTGAAAACTTCCAGAGCTTCCATGATGCGCGCTTGCCCACATGGCTTGTACGTAAATGTTACTGTGTGTATTGAAGATGTTAGGAATGCGCCGTCATCGTCTATCTCGCTCGACCAACGCACGCACGCACGCCTCCACCACCAGCACACACGTGAGGGACGCAAACGAGGGCGGGCGGCTAGCGGGTCTTCTTCATTTCCATCGTCTACACATGCAAAAGCGTCTGGCCGATCGACGGATGGATGGCGGAGGAGAGAGACGACGACGACGACGGTGGCGGCGCATCACGAACGCACGCACGCACACCCCCGCGCACTGCTGCTGCTGCTGCTGCTGGCTCCTTCACTCGGCGGCGCCACGTGCACGCTTACTTGGTGTACGTGATCTTTCGGGTCTTCAATGGAGCCCACTTCAAGCGCTTGTAGTAACCCGTGAGCAGCACCATGCCGGCGAGCGCCAGCGCCGTCTGGAAGCCCTGCTTCTTTCGCACGTCGTGCTCCGGCTCCGCCGCCCACGCGAGGAACACCGCCACGTCCTTGGCCATCTGCGACGTCGTCGCCGGCGTGCCGTCCGCGTACTCCAGCTGACCGTCGTTCAGCTGGCGCTCCATGGCAATGGCGCCACCGCCAAAGTACGGGTTGTAGTAGAGACCCGGCAGCAGCTCCTTGCCCTCAGGCGGCTCCACGTAGCCCGTGAGCAGCGCGAAGAGGTAGTCCGGGCCGCCCGGGCGCGCCTTCGACATGAGCGAGAGATCGGGCGGGATCGCGCCGTTGTTGGCCGCCGCCGCCGCCTCGTCGTTCGCGTACGGCTTGGGCAGCGGGTCCGAGAGCTTGCCCGGGCGCTCGAACATCTCGCCCTCGTCGTTCGGGCCGTCCACGACGTCAATGTCCGCCGCGAGCGCCTTCGCCTCCTCCTCCGTGAAGATCACACCCACGAGGTTGCGGAACGCGATGCGCTCCACGCTGTGGCACGTCGAGCACACCTCCTTGTACACCTGGTAGCCACGGCGCACGCTCGCGTAGTCGAACGACGAGAGCGGGCCGAGGTGGTCGAAGCCGTAGTGGAGCGCGTTGATCTGGTCGCCGCTGAACGCGGTCACGCCCGTCAGCACCGAGCCGCCGACGAGCGCGCCGGCGCCCACCTACCGAGCCGCACAGACAGAAGCGTCAGCGATCCATTCGCGCATGCATTTTCCGGGCATTCTGGTGGTGCTGGACCACCAAAATGCTTCTCTCTCTCTCTCTCTCTCTCTCTCTTGCCGCGCTCGCGTGCTCATATATGGAGAGAGAGAGTCCCACAGTGTGTGGGCGCGTTGCTACTGAAGGGGGCGCACCTTGGCGGCGCGCTGCACGAATGTCGGGAAGCGGTTCATCTTCTTCGCGAGTGCTCCAGCAGCAGGAAGCGGCAGGCGGCGCCAGTCTTTTTGTTGGTGGTCTGCTGCTGGCCGCTCGCTCGTGTGAGGCGAGGGGAGCCGCTCGTTTTTGAAACCCAGCGCGCGTAAAAACCTTTTTACAGGATCTTTTTACGAGCCATTGAGCGATGTGTGTGTGTTTCTTTGCTGCCTGTGCATCCAACACCGCGCACACGACCGACCGACCCTGCGACCGTCGCCGCCGCCGTCAAATATGGTGCGGGCATATATGTGTGTGTGTGTGTGTGCATGTGTGGGGGATATGCTCCCTCCCAACCTGACTAACCCCACCTTTCCCCCTCCCTCCTCCCCCTCACTCCCAGTCGGCGCTCTTCAGCCTCCAGGGTCTGCTCACCGTCATCCTGCTCTTCATCTGCATGTGCACGTTCGTGCGCATGAAGTTCCCCACGATCTTCGACCGCGGGCAGCAGCCAGGCAAGCACGAGGGCGTCTCGGGGCTCTGCTGGAAGGCCTCGCGCATCGGCGAGCGCAAGAGTCCGTACGTCGCGGGCGCGCTCGTGCTCATGGCCTTCCACACGCTCTTCTTCTCCTGAGTACCTACCGCTACAAAATGCACGTCCGTGGCGCTCTCACCTTTCCTCTCGACGTCGTTATGCATGACGCACTCAGCACAAGAGTAAAAGGTGCGGTGGTTGGTGTATAAGAAGAAAAACAATGAAAGTCGGCGCGCACATGCGCTGGCGCTGAGCGTCGCGCGCAGCGGCTGACGCGCGCTCGTCCTCCTCCTCCTCTCTCTCTCTTGCTTGCGAGAAGCTCAGGTGCCTGTCGAGCGACAGCAACTTACTTCTTGGCCGGAGCGCCGCCCGACGTGCCCATGCCGAACGCCGTCTTGAACGAGTCGTAGATCCACCACTGGAGACCCGTGAGCGTACCGATCATGAGGATACGCGTGCCGAGGCCCTTGGTCGCGAGGTTCACGATGCCCGTCTCGCTCGCGATCGTGCCGATCGACTTGCCCTTGTTCTCCGCCTTGCCCATGAGCGACACGACCGAGTCCGCCGGGTGCGACACGATGGCGCAGATCACACCGGCGAGGTAGCCGGACGCGAACGTCACGCCGAGCTGCGTCGTCTTCGAGTACGAGCTGCGCGGCTCCGTGAACACGTGCGTGTAGAACGCCTCCACGACCTTCTCGAAGAAGAAGAACTTGGCCATCGTGTACGGGATCTGGCGCGACCAGAGCGGCACCACCGAGCCGAACGGGAAGCGCGTCTCCGCCGAGTTCGCGCGCATCGCCGCGACCGCCGGGCCGAACTCCACCGGGAACGTGCCCGCCGGCGACGTCTGCACCTTCACCTTGACCATCTCCATCGGGCACAGCGCCACGTCCGCGAAGAGCTCCGCCGACGCCGAACCGGCGAGGTAGATCATGCCGCGGTACTTGTGCGCGTTCTCCTCGCCCGCGAGCGTCGAGTACGTGTCCTTGAAGTACTCGTACAGGCCGAACTTGAACATGCCCTGCGCCGAGTAGCCGATGGCGGTCGGCACCCAGCCCTTGAAGAGCGCGGCCGAGCCCTCCTCCGCGGCGATGAGCTTGAGACCCGGGATAAGACCCTTGTACTTGGCCGGGTTCACCTGCATGTTGCACTTGACCACGTCCAGCGGCGTGATGGCCGTGTGCGTAAGACCGCACGAGAGCACGCCCGCCACCATGCACTTGGCGTAGTATGCGTTGTCGTGGATCGGCGTGTGCGAGAGGCGCGCGTCCCACGTCTTGGCGGCCGACGTCGCGAGGATCGACGGCGAGGCGCTGCGGCGCGCGACGGGCGCGGACGGCGCCACAGGGCTCAGGGACGAGATGACCGGGAAGAAGGCGCTCATTGTAGACGGCGGGAGGACGAGGGGGCGAGACCGACGGATGGCGAATGAAGCAAGCAAGTCTGCGGTGGAGAATGGCCCGCTAGCCAAGCAGCGACTGAAGTAACACGCGAGAGGTGGGATGGAGTAAACCGATGGCGCGTGGCTGTTTGATTCAAAAATAGACAAGAAGTATATATAGATAAAGTTGGAGCTGTTTTAAACACTTTTGAAGAAGTAACAGTTTTACATCCGGGTAAGTGCGAAACTGCACTTTTGAGCGAACTTTGGACATTGCGTCCGCAGCACCGCATCACGCCGCACCAAGACGACGGCCAGCATGCATCCTGCTCATAGACCTACACAATCGCATTGCGCAACCTTTCTCGTATCCGCGCCGTGCAATCCTGGTGTTGTCGTCGCCAGTATCACCCACCACCAGCCAAACCATATCTGAAGTAACAATCGCGAAAAAACTGAAGTTGGACTTTTTGATGGGTGAACCACCTGATCCGAAATGCGAATCTCCTCCTTCGACTCGATCGCTCCATTCATGAACATGCTGCTGCGTCGCCGTCGGTCAATTGCTGCTGCTGTCACAGCAGGGACATGCACACGTGCATATCTCCTCGAGTGAGCCCGATGTAGCTGGCGCGCGCGTTGTCCACTCAAGCACTCGGTGTACAGTGTCGGTTTCGTCGGGCGTTTCGCTACTAGTGCAAGTAGATGCAAAGCATCGCTCAAGCAAGAGGCAGGACTCGACCTCCAGCGCCAGCGCCAGCTCCCAGCACGCAACGTGTGATCGAAGATGCCGCCCGCCGGGTCGCTGCCGCGCATGGTCCACCGTGTCGGGCTCGCAATCGTCCTCGCACTCGTAGCGGTGCTCCATAATGCCGAGAGCGCGCAGACGAACATCACGAGCCTCTGCTCGCCGCACGCGACGCCGCCGCTGCTCAAGAAGGGCGAGGCCACCTACGTCTGCATCAACGTCAACGATGAGTTCCGCGCAGTGTTCATGCCGGTCGCCGACAGGTTCACCGTGCTGCGCGTCACCGATTGTACGTCTTCTTCACTTGTGCTCAATGCAAGCCATAGCTCTCTATCTCTATGATCCATCTCTCACAATGGTGCCCTCAGCTTGGAACGATCCGCGCATCGGCGCCGACCCGTCCGGCGCCTACATCTCGGTTTCCAGCGGTGCCTTCCGCTCGTACTACAAGCTCTTCGCGTCCGACGCCGGCCGCGTGTACCCGTACATGACCGCGATCATCTCGGTGAAGAAGGGTGTGGTGAGTGGATCCGCGTTCGCAACGAGGAGTTCGCCCCACTCACTTGTGCTCACTTGTGCTCACTGCGTCGTCTCCCATCCACACCAGATCCAAGGCGTGACCTGGGACGACGGCTGCTACTTTTGCGACCCGGAGACGTGCGAGCCGAACCTCTTTGGCTCGGCCGCGAACCACTCGGCGTCCAGGATCGTGGACAGCGGCTACACGTGCTACTCGCCCATGACCGCGTGTACAGGCGAGAACGCCACGACTTGCGACATCACGCTCTACGTGGGCTGGACGGGCACGGACAAGAGCGGCAACTACCTCTCGAGCGCCGGGCTGCGAATGTCCCAGTTCAAGAAGTACTCGATCGCCACATACTTCAAGAAGATCGCCAACAGCTTCTCGAACTTGCTACCATCCAGTCGCTTCGACACGTAGACTTGCAGTAGCAGAGAGTAGCAGAGAGTAGCAGAGAGTAGCAGAGAGAGAGAGAGAGAGAGAGAGAGAGAGAGAGCAGCAGCAGCAGCACGCCTTCCTCCACTTGCAATGGCTCTCATCTTGATACACGTACAAACTCCGTGATGTACCTGTATTGTGCACAAGCTCCGAGTTTTGCTTGTGCAAGGAACACGTTTCGTCTGGCGCTGTGCCAGTGGCGTGTGGATGTTCTGAACTTCCGGTTCGCAGCACCATCAGCTTGTGGTGAGCAGCGCACTTCGCGGACTGGTGCAATGCTCCTATCCGAGAGGTACGAACAGAACGAGACCGCTCTTCTGCCAACACGCCACACGAGATCGCATCAGCACCGTGTTCTACGCTCCTTCATTCATCGTCGCGGTTCGTTCGAGCATTCTCTATGCTCAGTGCGTCGATGCCTCGTTCAGCTCAGCTCAGCGGTAGTCATGGATCGAGTGGTCCTCGCTATCCTTCTCGAGCATCAAGTCGAGCTTCTCCCACCAGCGTGGCAGCAGGTTCGTCGCGATGAGGCGGAACCACGGCGAGATCTGGCGCTTCGAGTCGGCCAGCACGTCCGCGAGTGCGTGCTGGCTCACGAACTCGACCTCCGCGACCTCGCTCGGGTTCACGTTCAAAGTCACGTCGGCGCGCGCGAGCAGGATGTGGTCCATCTCGTACTCGGTCCAGTTCTCGCACGACGCCGCCTACGATCACACGAGAGAGCGGTCACACTCCTGACTTTGAAGTGGTCGTTGCACTACACGGAAGCACAGTGAGCGCACCTTGTAGAGCACCGTGGAGACGTACTTGAGGTCCTTGACGTCGAACTGCGTCGCCGGGATGCCGAGTTCGTGCTCGAGCTTGCGGATCGCGGCGCGCTTGACGCCGAGGTGGTCCTCCAGCTCGTCCTCCACGAACATCGGGTGGCTAGCAAGGAGGCAAGCAAGCACCTCCCGTCTGTCAGCTCCGAGCCGCCGCCTCCATAGCACTCACCCTCGTCCTCCACTCCGCACCTGCAGCACGTGTTGGCCCAGTAGCTCGGGAACGTGATCTTCTCCGGCGCGCGCTTCTGCAGCAGCAGCTCGTTGCGCGAGTTGAACACGAAGACGCTGAACGCGCGGTGCAGCACGCCGTCGTGCAGGTGCGCTGCCCGGTTCCGCCAGCCGCGGTAGTTAGAGCCGCACAGTCAACCCCCACTACATACTACCAGCATCTTCGCACCGTCCTTCTTGGTGATGGGGCCGAGCACGTTGTCGCGCTCGTCGACCTGCACGATCATCTCCTTCATGAACTCGAGCTGCTCGGGGTCGGCGCCGGCTGTGAGCTCCTCGAAGCCCACGCGGGTGCTGAGGCGGGCGCCGGAGCCGGTGGCGGTGGCGGCAGCGGCGGCGGCAGATGCGCGGCGGAGCAGTGTCGACGCGCTCATGAGGCTCGCGTGGCGGTTGGTAGATCAGGGAATGGGAATGGGGAGGTCCATTCGAGTGACGTTGCGACGTCGAAACCGGATCGGCAGGAGGAGTGAATGTCAGTCAGTGCGGGGACACGGTTGGACATTACACCAAGAAATATTATGGAATGTGTCTAAGAAAAAAGGGATGCACACTGGGAGAGCTCGCCTGCTTGTCTGGGCGAGGCAGGGTGTCGGCCGAGCATGTGAACACGCTGGCTCAGTCTACGCTGCGCGACGCTGCTGGCGGAGAACTCAGGTCGTCCCACACGCGCTGTTTCTGCTGGTCGCTGCCCGAAATGACTGGTCTCGCACGCTCGCTCGCTTGTTGCTCCGGCCGACCAACCAACCACCCGACTGCTCTCGCTCGCTCTCGTCTCCTGCGGTGGCTGTGCCTACTGCGACGGCGGCGCCTGTTGCTGCGAGTTCTCTGCTGCGGCTGCCGCCTGCTCGTTCTCGAGCGCCTCCTTCGCGCGGAAGATCTTGGACTGGAGGTAGAAGGAGCCGCCCTTGGCCGGGTCGTTGGCCTCGAAGTACCGCGTGAACTGCTTGGTGATCTCGTCAGCCGGCGGGCGCGCCGTTGTGGGGAAGTTGAGGATCTCGAGCGCCTGCTCGCGGGACATGACGTTCTTGGCGCGCGCCGCGGGCTTGGCCGCCATGGCCGCCGTGTTGCCCGTCTTCGCGTTGTGCACCGCCTGCTGGTACGCGGTCACGAAGGCGCGCGAGACGACGCCCGCCGTCATCACCACCACCTGCGCGATCACACGCGCGATCGGGCCGGACATGCTGGAGCTGCTGGAGTGCTGGTGCTGCTGGTGCTACTTGCGTTGCGCTTCCTTGGTCGTCGTTAGGAGAGTGATTGCTGGAAGCGCTGGAGTCGACAAGAACGCATAGCCTTGCTAATCCGGTAGGTCACTTTGATCTCTTTTGAGAGGAGCAAATGATAATAATATTCATATGTAAAACCTGATAGCCTTCAATAAAACATGTACTTTAATGGTGTGACCACTTAAATTACCTTCATAATCACATTTTACCTCGATTTTGTCACTGCGAAATTGTTGAGCGTGCAGGGAGAGGTGCAAGCTGACCTAGATGCTCGTCACCAGACTGGCATGTGCTTAGATGCTGCTGCCGTGCCAGCACAGCAACCAAGATCGATAGACAGGCAAGACGACCGATCCGATAAGCTTACTTGCCCACGAGCGGCGAGGACGACGGCAGGTCGGCGAGCATGATGTCGAGGTACTCGCTGAGCGTGAATTTCTGGAGCAGCTGCTGCTCGGCGTCGTCCTTGAGCGCGACCAGGAGCTTCGCCGCGAGGTGGTCTGTGCCTGGCAGCTTCTTCAGCTCAGCTTTGATCTCCAGTACTGTTCGTGATTGATTGTACCAAAACGTGGAGATAACAACGTTGGGCGATGCGATCACCTTGAGTTCCTCGAGCGATGCATGCCGCCCAGACAAGTCCGAACACGGACTGCACGAACCTGAGACCGTGAAACTCTCGTCGGCGTCGCAGAGCAGGAACTGGATGAGGTGGTAAAGCTGGTTTGCCTCGAGTCCGTGCTTGTCGACCGCTGTGCGCGCGTAGCAGCCGCGGAACTCGTGCCAGTCGACGCTGCCATCGAGGTCGTCGTCGACCTCCCAGATCATCCACTGCACTTCGGTCTGCGTCGCCCGAACAACAGAGACGACCGCGACCCACGAAAAGTCGCCACTCCTGGTGTGAGGGCGTGTTGCGGGCGGTTGGAGCACACTTGGATGCAGGCAGACCACTACACAGCAGACAAACGAACCTTGCTCACGGCTCGGTTCATGGCTCGCATGGCCGAGGCGATGTCGCCTGCCGAGATGCAGCCTGAGAGCTCCAGCGCGCCGGTTGCTGCTGCTGCTGCCGTTCCACTCGCGGCGGCTGCGGCGCTGGCGCTCGTGGTCGGGAGTATGCCTTTCTGCAGCTCGCGGATCTCGCGGCTGAGCTCAGCAATGAGCGCGCGTCTCTCGTTCTCCACCTGCTGCCTCCGGTTCGCGTCGTCGGTGGTGGCGTCGCTGTCACCGACGCGGACGGATCGAGAAGGCATCGGCGAGTTCTCGTGAAGGCGCGGCGTGTCGAGACGAGCGTCCAGCTCGTTCAGAAGGTGGTGCTGGTCAGCGCGCGCACTACCCGTAGCGGATCCTGCTTGATCGTCGTCGTCGCCATTGCTTTTGCTACTACTGTCGCTTTCGTCGCCGTCGTCCAACATCGCGCCTTCGCGAGCGCTGACTGTCTGCTGTTGCTGCGCAAGTGTGCGTCGCTGGTCGCCGCGCTGTCGCTGCTGGTGCTGTTTGGAGCCGGAACTGGAGGAAGGCGCGGCGCAACTGCTGCTCAGCTTCTGCAGCTCGGCGCTCTTGCGCGCAGCCTTCGCCTTGCGTTCGTGCTGCCGGAGGAAGCAGAAGATGCGCGCGAGGCGGCGCTCGCTCTCGGGCGGCAGCGGCGCGTCGAACGCCCTCGTGCTCTCCATGTGAGAGAAGCAGCAGGTGATGTGGCTGCCAGTGGTGGACTACAAGTACTTGTGCTTGCTGTCGTGTCTCGAAAATGTGCTACGTACTTGCAGGTTAGGTAGCTGCTGCCACGCACGAAACGGCCGCCCAAAGAAGCAAGATTGCAGCGCGTCACGTTGGCGAGCGCGCGTTCATGCGTGCTGTTGCGTGCGAGGAAAGCGTGTGAATGGGAAGACACCCACCACCAGCTCGAGAATGAGAGCGAGGGAGAGAGATCCAAAGACCCGATGACGGCACGCACAGCAGCAACCAGTTCTCGTGTTTGCTGGTTCGGCGACGAGATCATCGACACGCACAGATCGTGTCTATAAGCGAGCCAAATATTCGTTCGATGGTGTCCACACAGCCGCTGCGAACGAACCTCGACGCTTTGCGTTTGTTAGTCAAGCAAGTTTCGTTCGAGCTATGGAAACAGTTTGCTGGTGCAAGCGGGCGATGGAGGCAGCATGTTGCTTGTAATGCTCGAGTGCACGCAGTGCTACATTGCAACGATAACACCAACGTGCAATGCATTGCCGAAGGTGTCGATGTCTTTGGTGATGCCTTAGCATGAGATGGCGAGCCGAGCCAAAAAAGCTCGCGCAGTCAACTCGAGTGCGTCAAATCCGAGGTGCTTTCCAACCGAGTGCATCGAACGCGCGGCGAACGGGCGCGGGGAGATCATGAACATTCCTGATGTGCACGGGAACGACGAGGAGGTCACGCCACTCTCTTCGCGCGCGCTCGTCTGATCGAGCGAGTTCACCTTTTTTGCTGGCGTCGTCGCTCCCCCGAGTGGCGCTTGAAATGATGGCTTCGCTCAAAGGTGTGTTCGCGATCGTGCTCACTCGCTAACGCGAAACGGTGGAGGTGGTGGCGCGCTTGCAGTGGCGAGGATCGTAGACTGCCTACTAACGAAGCAGCCCTCGATTATCACTGCTGTGTCGGCGGCATATCTTTTTCACAGGAATGTCACGTGGAGCTTGACCAAGCCTTCTTGGCACGTTCCGTGAAGAACGTACTGTAAATGTTTCAAAATGAGGAGCTCAAACATCCTGTTTTGGTTGATCATAGACCTCTCTTACTCGATCGTTTGTATTGAGAACTCTCATACTAGATAATGTACTGTATCCAAGAAAATGATGAACTGTCGTATCTGATCGCAGAATGCGTTATAAAAAATCCGCCAGATTCGTTGTGATGCCTCGTCTGACTCTCTTTTGTGGCGGGCAGTGGTGCCCATTTACCCATTTCAGCTTGTTTGGGCGCGATCAGAAAGCTAGAAATGGGTGATCATACAAACATCAGGGGTTGCTTGTACCAGCCCACACAGTATCCTCACAAGCAGTGCTCTTTGGCTTAGCATGCTATAGTGCGCATTCTTACTGCTCGCGAACAACTTCGTCGCGGTTTGCTTTCCAGCACGATAGACCATTCAAGTCGCGCCGTGACGCGAGACCCGATTGACGATGTACTCGGTGCGAGAGTCGACGAAGATCTAAATGCTCGTTTGGTACAGGAGCTACTTGACTCCAAATTCCTTCATCGTGAACAACACAGCGGTTGCCGTCATTAGCACGCGACGAACGCGCTTGGAAAACTGTATAACATCGCCGCGAATCAGGGCATGAGTCAATCTTGAAATGGGTGGGCTTGTTGTATACCTTCTCGTAGTCCAACCTCGTCCTGTGTTCAAGATTTGGATGTGGTCATGGCGGATGCAATCGTGGCACGCAACCCCAGTCTTTCGTGAGTTGATTCCGTGTTCTGTATCGTGTGTGACCTTGCACGTCCTTGTCAAAGCACCAAGTGTTCGTGTAACCTTCACAGACAGGTTAGGGCAAAATCTGCGATATAGCAGCCAAAACATGGTGTGAAATCTCCTCAGAGCAGCGGCACATGCCTGACTACCACAGCCTTCACGTAAGAATCACGTGTGTGCAGGATGCAGCAATCGAGAAGTGCACCAGGACTTCGCAATTAGATTAACGTACCGCCTACGAATGGGGCTGTCAGAAATTCGTAAATGGGCATCTCGCACTTTCTCGCAACACAATGCCCAGTTGGCTACTCTTTGATCTGCGTATCCTTGATGGAGGAGACCTCGAATGAGAAAAGGGAGCCAACTCGAAGACTCAAAGTCTCAAACTCGGAGAGGGCGGCGATTGCTGGTCGGTTTGTGTCTGTGGACTCCTCGCAGCTCTCTCGCGTTGCTCCTCTCATCCCTCTCTCGCAGGAACGCGAACGTTCCCTCTCGCTCACTCGCGAGCCTTTGCACCGCGCGCATGTGTGTGTGTGCGAGAGAATCCACTCCGCTGCCACATCCGAATTTGACGCCTCCGACTAAGAAGAGCAGCAGACTCACAAGACTGATACGATGGGGTGGCCGCGACGACGCCGAGCGCAGCAGCAGCGTCTGCGACGCCAGATCTCCGCGGCTAAGAACCTCCTCCTGGCTCACGACTCGGCGCCGGTCGAGACGCTCACCAAGAAACAGGTCACGCTCGCGCCGCCGCTCAAGAAACAACAGCCTCTTCCCCAGCACCAGCAGCAGCTCGAGAGCTCCGCGTCCAAGTGGTACTACGCGGCGTCCCCCCGCAAGGCGGCGGCGGCAGCGCTCGCGGCGGGCGGACACCACCGCCACCGCGGACTCCGCGAGAAGTTCTACAGCGTCGACTCGCTCGCGGAGACCGAACCGGAGGACGACGACGACGAGGACGAGACTGAGAGCGAGGGGAGCGAGGGCGGTACCCCGCACCACCACCAGCACCACCAGCATCACCATGTTGTTCTCAAGACCGAGCCTGTCATTCCAGAAGAGAAGGAGCCGACGACGACGACGGCTAATGTGTCTCCAGCTTCCAAGATCCTCCCCCAGATCGACGACGAGCTGGTTGAGACGACGGGTGATGAAGAAGACAGGTGCTCCAGCAGTGAAACCAAGCCTTCACCTCCAGTCCCCTCTCCTGCTGCGGCTCCTGCTGCGGCTGGTGTCATGGAGACCCACAAAGTAGAGACCGACGTCCAGGAGATCTCAAGCGAGCCACTGTACTCCAGCAGCGTCGAGTTTGAAGTGACCGGCGTCGTGGTGGACGGCGAGGACACGGAGAGCGAGGACGAAGCCGTCGACGACGTCCTGAGCAGCAGCACCATCACCATCGAGGAGGACACTAACAGTGCCTTCGTGGCGGAGAACTCTCCGGTTGTCGAACTGGAGGAGGCTCCCAGCACCAGCACCAGCATCAACAGCAACAGCAGCGAAGTCGACCTTGCGGAGAACAGCGAGCCGAAGCAGCACCAGCCGTTCCTGTTCCCGCCGCCGTACTTCCCCGGCGACCTGGACGAGTACGAGAGCGACATCTACGAGACGCTGCTCCGGCGAGAGAAGACCCATCACGTGACGACGGACTACTTCAGCTTCCAGTCGCACGTGACGCTCGTGATGCGGTCGATGCTCATCGACTGGCTCGTCGAGGTGCACAACCACTTCAACCTCCAACCCGACACGCTCTACCTGACCGTGAACTACATCGACCGGTTCCTCGCGACTGTGCCGGTGAAGCGCGAGAACTTCCAGCTCGTGGCGCTCACAGCTCTTCTGGTGCGTGAAAGATGTCTTGCTTGAGTGATTCCTCGCTGTGCCACGACACTGGTGCATCCAGGCTCTTGAGATTCGGAAGACTAACGAACTTGTCTCCCCTTCTTGCTGTCACAGATCGCGTCCAAGTTCGAAGAAGTCCACCCGGTGGACATCGAGGACCTCGTGTACATCTGCGAGCGGTCGTACACTGCGCAACAGATCGTGCAGTTCGAGAAGCAGATGCTCGCGGCGCTCCAGTTCAACCTCGTGGTGCCCACGTGCAGCGGCTTCCTCGAGTACTACGTGGACAAGCTGAGCGTTGAGCTGATGGTGGCGCAGCTCGCGAACTTTTTCTCCGAGCAGACGCTGCTGGACTTCCACCTGAGCGCCAAGTACGTGCCATCGGTGGTGGCATCGTCGGCGCTGCTGCTCGCGCAGTGCTACGCGGAGCGGGCCAAGCCGGAGCTGTCGTGGGTCCTCGAGTTTGAGGAGACGACGGGGTACTACGCCAAGGACATTTGGTGCTGCGTGCGGGACCTGAGCGACATGCTCTCGTCGCTGTCGTTCGACCTTGTGGCGGTGCGCACCAAGTTCCGCTCGAGCCGCTTCGGCCGCGTCGCGGACCTGCCGCACCTGAACGTCTCGACGATGGTCATCGAGTGACCGACTGACCGACCGTCGCGAGGTTCGTAGGTTTAGTTTTGCATTCTCGGATCATCAGTGTACAATAGTGTAGCGTAGTTGTAAGCCGTATAGATGTAGCGCAGAGCAGCAGTCAAGCGTGGGCATGGGTGTGTTCTTGAGAATGAGCGAAGAGAGGAGCGGATGGAGGTGGTCGATGACGTCTTTGCTTGCGGTTGTCAAGATCCAATGCCAACATCGGTGACCAACGTGTCCTCCGCATTCCGAGTTCCCACCTATACTCAGGAGTGTCCACTTGATTTCTCGTCCGCCAGCCCTCGCTCGTCCACAGGGAAACACCCTGTCATCCAGCCATTCACGTCGTCTACTTCGGTCAAGAAGAGCCCAGTTACACTCACATGAGGGCAAACCCACTCTGCTCGTCGACTTTGCCTCGCGACGCGCCAGTATCAAATGTCCTTTTATCCGCGCGTCGAAATTGGGTCAACATTCGACTCGCGCAACCTCCTTGCTGCGACATCCGCTTGGCCAGTTTCCTAGCCAAACAAACAGCCCGCTTTCTCTATCGAGCGTCACCACCAGCAGCAGCAGCTCCTCCAAGCGCCAAGCTCTAAGCTCTTCGCTCCAGGAGCCTGAGAGCCCGAGCGCCTGAGTGCCAGCAGCAGCAGCAGCCATGCCCGCGACCGTGTGCCCCACGTGCGCGTGCACGGAGATCGACGTGGTGGACGTGAGCGGCGAGGCCGTGTGCGTGAACTGCGGCACCATCGTGGAGGAGAACAACATCGTGTCCTCGGTCGAGTTCCACGAGGCCGGCGGCGGTGCGCACGCCGTCGTGGGCCAGTTCGTGTCCGCGGCGGCGGGCAAGGCGTACGGCAACATTGGCACGAGCGGCCGCAACTACGGGCTCGAGTCGCGCGCCAACACGCTCGCGAACGGCAAGAAGAAGATCCGCCAGATCGCCGGCATGCTGCGCCTCGGTGACCACTACGTGGACTCGGCCTTCCGCCTCTTCGCGCTCGCGCTGCAGCGCAACTTCACGCACGGCCGCAAGGCGCAGACCGTGATCGCTGCCTGCCTCTACATCGTCTGCCGCCGCGAGCGCTCGCCGCACCTGCTCATTGACTTCTCCGACAAGCTCCAGATCAACGTCTACGTGCTCGGCGGCGTCTTCCTCAAGTTCTGCAAGCTGCTGCAGATCCACCTGCCGCTCATCGACCCGTCGCTCTACATCCACCGCTTTGCCTCGCAGCTCAACTTCGCCGGCAAGACGCACAGCATCGCCACCACGGCGCTGCGCCTCGTGGCCACGATGAAGCGCGACTGGATCGAGACGGGCCGCCGGCCCTCGGGCATCTGCGGCGCTGCGCTGCTCATCGCCGCGCGCTCGCAATCCGTCACGTGCAGTCTGCACGACGTCATGGACGTCGTCAACATCGGCGAGCGCACGCTCAAGCAGCGCCTGTACGAGTTCTCGCTCACACCCACGGCGCAGCTCACGTACGACCAGGTGGGCAAGCTCGAGATGTCGCGCGTTGAATGCGACCCGCCGAGCTTCCAGCGCCACCGCGAGAAGGAGGTGATGGAGATGCTGCTGCTCGAGTCGGAGCGGCTGCCGCTCGAGAACGGCCGCAAGCGCGCGCGGAAAGCGGCGGCGACGGACGAGGTGGACGACGATGACGAGGAGGGTGATAGCTTGAGTGACTCGGACGAGGCGCTCAACAGTAAGGCGAAGCGGATGCAGGACGAGGAGATGTCGCGCTTCCTCAGCGGCGACGCGTACTACAAGAAGAAGCACGCGAGCGCGCTGCTCGGCGGCGGAGCGTCTGGGGTAGGCGACGCCGCAGCCGCCGCGCTCGACGACGACGACGACGAGATCGACTACGGCTTCGAGAACGCGAACGAGCAGATCGTGAACCGCGCAAGCCGACTAGCAGCGCAGGAGGTACTGCTACACGTGCGCAAGAAGTCGGCGCGGTACATTCTGCGCAAGCGCGAGGAAGCGGACTTCTACAAGACGATCGAGCGCGACCTCACACTGGCTCTGGAAGAAGAGGGCTCGAGCGCGAAGGCAGCAGGGTCCAGTAGCAGAAGCAGTGCGATTCAGCAGCAGAGCCCCAAGAGCAGCAGTAGGAGTAGTAGCCATGTTGCAAGTCGGAGGCGACCCTCAAGTGACGATGGCAACAACGACAGCGGGTCGGACGTGGACGAAGAGACCAGCGAACACGTCCAGGGACACGACGGCGACGAGGAAGTGGAAGAAGAGGTCGAAGACGCTGACGACGACGACGACGACGAGGCGGAAGACAAGCGGCCAGTTCCGCTGACAGGACAGCCGAGCGACGACGAGGCGGACGAGCGGACAGAGCAGCAGAAGCGCGAAGAAGAGAGCTTCTCGGACCTGGACGACGAGGAGATCGACTCGCTGCTGCTGACGAAGGAGGAGGCGGAGAAGAAGACGATCCTGTGGGAGAAGATGAACAAAGACTACATCCAGGAACAGGTACGGCGCGAGACTGGGGGAGCTATGCGTTCGGCTGAGCTCCAGCACTCACGCGTTGGTGCTTGTGGTGGCAGGAGGCGAAGCGACTGAACGGCTTGAACGCACCAGAGGTGCCGAAGAAGAAGCGGAGGAAGAAAGTTCCGGACACGAACGTCCCGCCTCCCGACACGGCGCAGCACGCGATCTACGTACGTGTGTGTGGATGGGGCGCGAACACCAAAAACGGAGGGTGGTCGCCTGACGGTCGATCTCTCATGTTACACTTGCTTGTGTGCAGAAACTCAAGAGCCGAAGGATTAATTATGAAGTGATCGACGAGCTGTTCGGCGGCGAGGCGGCGAGCAGCGGCTTCTAGCAGAGCGGAGGAGGCGACAGCAGCAGCAGAGGACCTGGAGAGTGAGAATCACCGCCTCTCACGCTCAGAAGTTCTCGGAGGAGATGAGTCCTAAATAGTCGTCCTTGATGGTCCCGATGGCGTTCTGCGTGATGACAAGAGAGGAACTTGTGAGCACGAGGTGATGCAAGCACACACGACGATACAACAGCACGAGGCACGCACAATCTCCGTGACGTCGACGCTCACGCCCATGATCTTGAGGCGCACGCCGCAGCCCTTGCGGATCTCGACCTCGCGGTCGTCGGAGATCCAGGCGTTGTTCTCGTGGTCGTAGCCGTTGTTGAGGTCCGTGGGCATCGCGTGGCGCGAGACGAAGACCTGGAGCGGCCCGACGTCCGCGAAGAACCCGAGCTGGTTCACGACGGTCACGACAGCGTCGAGCACCTGGTTCTTGAACGGCCGGAAGAGGATCGCGCGGTAGCGGATGTTGAAGCACACGAAGCCCGAGTTGTCCTGGATCACGCCCTTGCCGATGTCCTCGTCGCGCACCTCGGTGACCGTGATCACGTAGCCGTACTTGCCCATGGACGTGCCCTCCACCTCCTCGATGAGCCGCAGGCGGATGATGTCGTGCAGCTTGGGGCCGAAGTGCATCGGGTGCAGCAGCAGGTCGCGCGAGAGCTGCTTGAGGAAGAACATGGCGGCGGCGGCGGCGGCACGTGCGCAGGAGGGCGGCAAGTGGCCAAGTGCCAACAATTGCGCGCTGTCGCGGCTCGTATGCTCCTATAGCACATATAAGAAGGTTCATATCCGCCACATAGTCGAGCCATTTCCCACCAATCAGCAATAATACCAAGGTTGTATCGCTACATACAAAGGTTTTGAATCGCTTATATTCGTAATATAGTATTTTATGAGGCTAGAATATGCAATTACCAGCTTTTTGCGGCCGATATCTTTCCTAAAGCGAAAGCTCAGGAAGACGAAGACGAAGCTCTCCAGCTCCCCTCCCTCCTTCCCTCTCTGCCTGTGACGCCCCGACGGACTCCTAACCCCTCTAGAGCCACATGAGCGCGCACTCGACCTTCTCGCAGACGCCGGCGTACGCGGCGACGCGCGTCGGCGGCGCGAAGGAGCTGGCGGCCGAGGAGGCGCTCGTGCTCGACGGTGAGTTCCCTCTCTATCTCGCGTGCTCCCCCCCTCGCTGCGACTGCCAACCTGACGGGGGCCCTCTACATGGTAAATAGAGCTTAAGCGCACCCTGCTGCTGCTCGAGACGGTCGTGAAGACGAACGCCAAGGAGAAGACGCCGCGCGTGCTGCGCAACACCTCCAAGCTGCGCAAGACGCTCTCGGCCGCGCAGCTCGCGCTCGCCGTGGGCCAGGTGCTGCCGGACACGAACCCGTCCAAGCCCCTGCTGCTCGCGCTGCTCGCTAAGATCGCTGTTAAGGCGGAGGCCGCCGCGAAGGCGGAGCCCGCCGCGGACGTCGAGATGACGGACGCGTCGTCGTCACCCGCTGCTCCTGCGGACGACGCGGCGGCGCCGGCGGCGGAGGTCGTGACGCTGCCGGTGCTCGACCTCATCGAAGTCGAAGTGTACTTTTTCCTGTACGTGCTCGCGGCGCTCGTCAAGTACAAGCTCGCGGACGACGCGCTGGCGGCCGTGCAGACGGCGCTCACGCGCGCGGAGCAGTTCAACCGCCGCACGCTCGACGCATTCCAGGCCAAGCTGTACGCGTACTACGCGAGCGTCCACGAGCAATTCGGGCGCGACCTGCCGGCGATCCGCTCGACTCTGCTGGCGGCGCACCGCACGGCGTGCCTGCGGTACGACGAGATCGGCCAGGCGACGCTCGTGAACCTGCTGCTGCGCAACTACCTGCACGAGAACCTGTACGAGCAGGCGTACAAGTTCGTGACGAAGACGGCGTTCCCGGAGACCGCGTCGAACAACCAGTTCGTGCGGTACCTCTACTACGTCGGCAAGATCCAGGCCGTGCAGCTCGAGTACACAGAGGCGTACACGAAGCTCATGCAGTCGATCCGCAAGGCGCCGCAGAACACGGCGGCGGGCTTCCGCCGCACGGTCTACAAGCTCGCGATCATCGTGCAGCTGCTCATGGGCGAGGTGCCGGAGCGCAGCATCTTCAACCAGGACGACCTCCGCGCCGCGCTCGCGCCGTACCTGCAGCTCACGAACGTACGCTCGACGCTGTTGTTAAGGGGCTGTTGGGCTGAGCTGAGCTGACGCTGGATCTACTTCTTGCTTGATGTCAGGCTGTGCGCGTGGGCAACTTGGAAGACTTCAACGTGGTGCTCACGCAGCACGCGGCGCTCTTCAAGGCCGACCACACGTACTCGCTCATCCTCCGGTGCGTGGCTGTATGAGCTCTGCTGTACGATGAGCTCTGCGCTCACTCCCGACTGTGTGTCACCAGCCTGCGCCACAACGTGATCAAGACGGGCCTGCGCAAGATCAGCACGTCGTACTCGCGCATCCGCTTCACGGACATTTGCACCAAGCTGGCGCTCGAGACCCCGCAGAACGCCGAGTTCGTGTGCGCCAAGGCGATCCGCGACGGCGTGATCGACGCGGTGATCGACCACCAGAATGGCTGGCTTCAGTCAAAGGAGACGGTGAACGTGTACACAACAAACGACCCGCAGGTCGCGTTCCAGAAGCGCATCACGTTCTGCCTCGACGTGCACAACGAGGCTGTCAAGGTGCGCGGTCGCTGCGATCCGGACCTGCTTGAGCTTGGCGATGACGAACGCTTGTGCTGCTTGCTACCTGCAGGGCATGCGCTACCCACCGGACGCGTACAAGAAGGATCTCGAGAGCGCCGAGGAGCGTCTCGAGCGCGAGAAGCAGGAGGAGGAGCTCGCGAAGGAGATCGAGGACGAGATGGACGAGGAGGGGCTCTAAGCCTCACGACGGCGCCCGTCGCGTGCGCTTTGGACACGAGCCGCAAACTCCCTCCCCACTACCAGCAGCAGCTAAGAAGAGTGCCGAACAAGATCGCCCTTGTTCATGAGCCCGTGCGTTTCCTTCACGTGTATTCGCAGTGCTTACGGCAGCGTCTCAACTCTCTGCACACGTCGCCGTCGTCACCACTTCTGAGTCTCTTCGAGACGGTTGGTCGTTCGTTCGGGACGCCGCCTACTTCTTCTGCGCGTAGAGCGGCACCGTGTAGCGGTCCGAGTGGTACGTGGACTCGCCGACGACCCAGCCGGGCACGCCCGCCATGACCTTGCGCTCCTCCTCGAGCACCTTCTCCTGCTGCGCGAGGAACTCCACGTCGGCCTCCGCCTGCAGGAACGGGAGCATGGCGATCCGCCGCTCGCGCTCCTCGGCCGCCACCTGCCGGTGGTGCTGGTTGTGCTGCCCCACGAGGTAGAAGCCCGCGGACGTGAGCGCGAACGTGCCGAGGAACATGAACCAGCCGGGCGGGCCGCGCACGGCAGGCACGCCGCGCGTCGTCTTCACGGGTTTGAAGCCGCCGACGGGCGGCATCTCCTGGTTCGCGCGCGCGAAGTTGGGCGTCGCCATGGCTGCGAGTCGAGTCTTGTCGAGGCGCGAGCGAGCTGGAGCGCGTGAGCTTGGGCGGCGCGGAGCTTCTGGCTTTGGAGAACTGCCTGCCCCCTTGCTAAACACCAGCCGCCCGTCAAATGCACCGCAGATCAATAGTGAAAAAATAAAAGAAATACTGTACACACAATTATTGCCAAAGTGGTTTATTGCATTCGGGTGGTCCACTGAGACTGTATCTGTTTGGGACAGTGCCCAAACTTAGTGAAGTTCGGGATGTGATATATTTACCAAATTGATGTTGTAGCATTCAATAAATCCCTCTGGTCATTGTTTTGAATTGATGAAGCTTCTGACCATAGAAACAACTATAGGCGAGTGAAATAAGCATCCAAAACACACAGCAGTTGATTGTACTGTGTGCTTGAGTCGTGTGTGAAAAATGCATAAACACATCAGAATGTTGTTCACAAAGAGCAGACTTGTTTCAGTGCTCCATGAGCAACGGTGTCAGTGATTGAGAAAGCTGGGCGATTCACTCAAAGAGATGTTATGTCCATAATGTCTGGATGAAATGGTATCACATCATTTCAACAGAATGTACCCCTTGATATACCCAGTACAATAGTTTTTGAGAATTCAATCTCTCGCACACAGATGGAACGGGAGAAGCTCCAGCACTCCAAGGATCGCGCATGCGCAGTCGCATATTTGATTTTTATGGGTGTATAACAGTCGGCTTTGTTAATTGGCAACGTTTGAGCGAAATTGAAGTACTATTCGATAAATGTGCTGTAATATTGACAGGCAGTGCACACCATTCAGACTGGTCATAAGACCCGTAAGCAAAGATAAAGACTATTTCCATTGAACGTGGCGCTGGAGTTTAGTGGGGAGGTTTCTTGGCTATCAATTTAGTTGCACTTATTCAGCACGCGGTGCCTTTCCAAGCACGTGATACCTAATGTTCAACACATTTTGGTATGGTTTAGGACAAGAGAATACAATTTCGCACGATAAACGTAAGTTTTAGTATACGGGTGTATTAATTAGCACGATATTGACCAGTCCAGCATGCAAGCTTCTATTTCGCACACAAGGCTGTTTTATGTGTAGTTCCCAGGTACGATGAGTATGATTGTAGTGTGCAAGGCATGGTTGGCATGTGTGTATCAGTTATTGTGTGAATATGTGTTTTTGCGGGTGTGTGTGTGTGTGTGTGTATTGTCTGTTTGCGAGACAGC
>JAASGU010000273.1:0-26241 GCA_023334365.1 Globisporangium acanthophoron
GATGGTTCACGGGACCTCCTTTCCAGCCAAGCAGCATCTGCTGCAGCAGCAGTCGGCAGCAGCAGTCCGCAGTCCGTTCCGACGGACGCGGCGCGCGTTGAGGCCCAGCACCAGCTCACCTCCTCTCCCTTCCTCTTAGAGGATTTAAGCGCACTATTTACTGTCAACCACCCTCGTTGTGTGTTGCGAGCTTGGTCTGCACGATAGCTGATCGAATCGGGTCTTGCTGCTTGCTATGGCTGGCTGAAGGCGCAGTGCTGCTGAAGAGAATGTGTAGGCTGAGGAGCAGTCATGGAGGTGGAGGTGGCAGTCGCTCACCTGCTCCGCCAGAGTCCGTCCCTAATGCTGCACTCCGCCGCCTCTGCCTCTTCTACTGCTTGCCGCCGCATGTGGCCGCGTCCTTCCTGCCGCCAGCCGCGCCTGCAGCCTGGCGCTGCTGCTGCTTGTCTTGGCTGGTACCAACGGAGCTGGAGCTGGTGCTGACACCGACGGAGCTGGTGTCGAGACTGGAGTTACAGCTGGATGGTCTGGTTGCTTTTGTTGACGGAGGAGACATGGGGACTGCCGCCGCTGTTTCACCACCTGACAGCCACCGCCGTAGATCTTCGCGATCGTCGCAATGGCGATTCTCATCTCGCGAAGAAGCATGTCCAAGACATTTGACTTCGCAGGATTAATCATTTCGGTTCCGACAACACCGACACGCGAGGAGCACAGACGCGTGTTTCACGATGACATCGAGAACGAATAGACCACGCCACAACCGATCCCGCCGACGCCGAAACAGGACCCAGCGCGTGTGCCGGAGCAACGGGGATCGAAAGTATCTTCGGCAGCGGCCTGGCCATCGTGGAGAAGAGAGAGGGTGTATAGTACGCAGTGGCAGAAGCCACATCCTGTAGGAACTGCGTGGAGGTGTCAGATATAGCAGGAATCCGGCGAGGCGCCGCCGCAACGACCTTCGTGTGCCGGTCGGCCTCGCGTCGGCCTCGTCGTCGCCGTCGTTGCAGCTTCGAAGGCTTCGATGCCGAAGACCAAGCGATGGGCTTCGAGCGAGCACAGCCGCGTCGTGAGTGGCGTGTTCCCGAGGTCGATCCACGGCGGAGACGAGGACAACGAGGGCTCGATCCTCCAGAACGCCGACTTCGGGCTCGCCCGCGTGAGGCTCCAGTCGACGCGCACTCTTGCGAAAGCCTCGGCGCGACACCTCGTGCGGCCGAGCAACAAGGTTGGCCAACTTCCAGGCGCCGGCACCGACTCTGCGAACAAGAAGCAGAACGGCGACAGTGCTGCGGCGCGAGCCCTGGCGCGTTCTCCGTCAGTATCGCAGTTCTACGACAAAGTGTCGAGGCTGCGGGTGACGACGACGAGCGAGCTCTTGTGGCTCGCGTTCGGGCTCCTCGACTCTATCTTCTTGCTGCTCTCGACCCCTCTCCGGCTCGGGTTCTTCTTCGACCCGTGGAACGAGCCGCACCGACGAACGACGTGGACGCTGGCGCTGACGCTCTTCTCGACTCTCGACGCGATCTTCTGCGTGCTTCGCATCGCGGCCTCGCGCGAGACGCTCGCGCGGCTGCTGCGCAACTCGCGCTTCGTCAACTTCCTCCAGACGCTTGAGCGAACGCGCCGGGAGACGAGCATCTTCCGCATGATCAAGGCGTCGATGATGGGAGACGACGTCACTCTGCGCTCCGGTCGCAGCGCGTTCTCCGCGCGAGGCGACCGCATCGCGCCGTTCGATGCCGTCCCGATCCGCAGGAGCACGAGAGCACAGAAGCAGACGCTACGCGCAACGTGGTTCGGGGCTCTCACGACGCTCGCGTACGTGGTCCCGTGGGAAGCTGGCTGCGTGCTACTCAACTACAACTGGATGCATCTCGCCGGTCTCCCACGCTACCCGTACGCAGTCTACAACCTGCCCAAGCAGCTGCACGCGATCCTCTTCACGCACCTGCGTGAGTCGAAACTCGTGCAGCTCCTGTCGTTCAGCACGCTCGCGATCGCCGTCTACCTGTTCTTCGTCGGCTTGTACCTGTGCCACGCGGCGGCGGCGGGGTACATCTTCGTGGCGCACTGGCGGTGCGGCCTCGCGTTCACGCACTGCGAGAAGCTCCCGCTGCCGCAGGCATGGGTGCTGCGCGACAACCTGGAGCGCGGCTCGACGCTGCGCAAGTACGTCCGAGCGCTCTACTGGGCGTGCAAGACCGTCACGACGCTCGGGCAGGGCGACCTCGTCCCGACAACGCACACCGAGACGCTGTACCGCATCGTCGTGCAGCTCGTAAGCGGGCTCTGGGCGACCGCGATCCTCACGGCGTACTCGTTCTACTTCAGCCACAAGGACGCCAACATGGCGACCAACATCTGCACGCGGCAGCAGCAGGCCGCGCAGTTCCTGCAGGCCAGGAAGCTCTCGAAGGAGCTCGCGATCGACGTGCGCACGTACTTCCGCTACATGGACCGCACGCGCAGCGGCGTGGAGGAAGACCTGATCCTGTCCAACTTGCCGACCCACTACCGGATCCAGTGCTCGCACTACGTCAAGTACAAGTGCTTCCGCCGGGTACGTACGCCCCGCGCGCGAGAGCGACTGTGTACACCTCTTACACCTCTCACACCCTCTCTCTCGCTCTGTAGGTCGCGATCTTCAAGAACCGCCGGGGAGCGTTCCTGCGCACGGTGCTCAACCTGCTCGAGCACGACTTCTTCGCGCCGAGCCAGGTCGTCCTGCGCCCGAACGAGCCGGAGGAGATGCTGATCGTCGCCGCCGGGGAGATCCGCGTCACCGACGGCGCCCACACGGTCAAAGGACGCCTTACGGCGGGCAACGCGTACGCCGAGTACGCACTCTTCGAAGACCACTTGTCGACCAACCGCCTTGTCGCCGAGACGTACTGCGAGCTCTGGTGCCTCTCGAAGCGGGCGTTCAAGGTGGCGCTGCAGAAGCACTTCTCCAAGATCATGTACGCGTCGCTCCTGGCGCGGAAGCTCCAGCCCAAGACCGCGGAGCTGACGGTGCGGAGGAACTCGTTCGACGACATGGAAGCAAGCGCGCGGGTGCTCAAGCTCGTGGGCGTCGGCAGCACCGTGAAGAACAAGATGGTGCAGAAGCTCACGCGGGAAGCCACGTCGGCGGCCGAGAAGGTCCCGGCGTGGAGGCAGCCAGACTCGACGTTCCAGTTCGTGTGGGCGCGCGCCAGGTGCGTGCTGCTGCTGCTGCTCATCGCCGAGGTGCCGCACCAGATGGCCTTCCAGCGCGGCTTCGGGCTGCTCAACAGCGCGAGCCAGCCCGTGTTCGGCACTGTCCCGTTCAGCGTCCAAGTGGCCGACTTCGCGCTCTCGCTCGCCATCGAGCTCTTCTTCTACGCGGACCTGTACCTGCGCGCGCGCTGCTTCGTCCGACCCGCGCTCTCGCGCCGCGAGCAGCAAGCGGAGGACGAGCTCAGCAACGTGCACGCGGTGGCGATGATCTCGGATCAGGCGCAGATCTTCCGCCACTTCCTCGAGCACGACAGCTACTGGCCGGACGTCGTGGCGAGCCTGCCCATCGCGCTCGCGTGGGATATGGTGCCAAAGGAGTGGTTCACGCCCCGCGTGGTGCTCTTCGTGCGCTTCTTCCGCGCGCTGCGCCTGCTGCGCGTGCGCAACATGAAGCAGACGCTCAAGACGCTCATGCTCGACCACGGCTTCGCGCAGTACAGCCGCCTGCTCGTGTACATCGCGGCGGGCGTCGTCTCGGCCGCGCACTGCGCCGGCTGCCTCTTCTTCCTCGTCGCCGACATGGACGTGTTCCAGGGTGGACTACCCGCTGACGGTGTCGCCCCCGGCGGGATCTCGACGCCCGAGTGCCTCGAGCGCGCGACTCTCTTCGGGAACTGCACGTGGTACATGTACGACCGGAGCACGTTTGCCATCGACGCGCCGTACCTCCGGTCGCTGCACTGGAGCCTCGTGCTGCTCTCGACAGTGGGCTACGGCGACATCGTGGCGTTCACGACGAAGGAGTGCGTCGCTGCCTGTGTCTGGATCTTCGTCGGCGCCAACGTGTGCTACTTCACGGGCTCGGCGCTCACGAGCGTCTCGGCGCAAGTGACCGTCTTGGACGCGATCCGGCAGGACCGCGTGGCCGAGATCAACCTCGCGCTCACGAGCATGCCAGCCGTGTCCGCGGCCACGAAGAGCCTGCTGCGCAGCTACTACGAGACCAAGTGGAAGCTCAACGGCAGCGCGGTGCACGACGAAGAGCTCATGGCTCATCTACCGCGGTCCCTGCGCCGCCGAGTGATGCGCGCGCTCTACTTGGACGATGTCCGCCGGTGTGCGCTCTTTGCCGACGCGTCGACGCCGGAGAACGCGGTACTGCTGCAGCTGCTCGCGCAGGCGTCGCGCTGCGAGATCTTCCTGCGCCACACGTTCGTGATTCGCGAAGGCCACCTCGCGACCGAGTTCTTCCTCGTCCAGAGCGGCGACGCGGAGAAGCTGCTCCCCGCGCTGAACGTGTCCTTGCCGCCACCTGAGGCGCACTCGAGCCCCAGCCGCCGCGCGCCGCGCATCTCGATCAAGATGCCGCCAGTGGGCGCCAAGTTCGCTAAGCAGCCGAGTCGGGGGGTGTTCCTCAAGTCCACTTCCTCTCCCAGCGCCATCCACACCCGCTCCAGAGCGCAGCTTGGCACCGAAGTCGCTGGCGGCGCATCTGCTCCACCGCCCCTGCGGCAGTTCGCCAGCCTCCCCAAGTCGAGTTTGATGCGCGCGTCTATAGCGAACCGCCAGTCACTGTGGCGCATCGGCGTGCGGTCAACACCGATCAAGAACCCCGATGGCGCGATCTTCGTGTCGGTGCTCCGGCCCGGCGACTGCTTCGGTGAGGAGAGCATCGCGCCGAGCGCGCGCAGAGAGGTGTACCAGGTCAGCGTCCGTGCGGTCTCGACGATTCAGGTTGTGGTGATCCGGCGCGAGGACCTCCTGACACTCTCAACGCGCTTCCCGCAGCAGTTCGAGAGCATTCTCGCGCGTCGCAAGCAGCAGGCGGCCGCGGACGACGCACTGCTCCAGAAGCTGCGGGTCAACTTCTTCACCAAGGAGAAGCTCAGCAAGTGGCTCGGACCGACCGACTCGCTGCTCTTTGAAGACACCAAGCGCGACAAGCGCCTGCGGCGCGTGCTCGACCCAGACACGGCGTTCGCCAGGTGGTGGCACCGCGCCATCGGCGTCGTGCTCACGTACAACTTCTACATCATCGTCTTCCGCGTCGCGTTCCTCCCACGGCCATCGCCCGCGACCATGCGCTGCCTCACGGCACTGGACTACTGCTTTGACGCGCTGCTGTACGCGGACATCTACCTTAAGCACCAGCACCTGGGCTTCGTCGAGTACGGTCAGAAGATCCTCGACCCGGCCCTGATCCGCAAGCGCTACCGCGAAGGACGGATGGTGCAGGACTGCCTGAGCATGCTGCCGCTCTACTACCACGGCGATTACTTGTACATGAGCGCGGCGCGCGTCGTGCGCCTGCTACGCAGCCCGCAGCTCCTGACGCTGCTCAACGATATCCACAGCCACATCCAACAGCACTTCCTCAAAGGCAGCACGGTGCTGCTCAACGTCTTCGCACTCATCAAGTTCATCCTCGTGTTCGTTTCGACCGCGCACTACGTTGGCAGCCTCTACTACCTGCTCGGGCGGCTCCAGCTCGCGTCCGGACTCGTGACCACGAGCTGGGTCAGCGCGGACGTGATCCTTGCACAGCACCCGCACGACCCGTTCGTGCACTACATGCGCGCCATGTACTGGTGCCTCTCGACGGTAAGGCGTCGTTTCTCGTCTCTATCACTTGACCACTGTGGTTATTGAAACCATGCTCATCCCCCCTTTGTCTTCCCATGCAGTTCACGGTCGACTGCTTCGGGGACATCTGGGCGCGCAACTTCCTCGAGGTGTGCTTCGCGGGCGCTACGTGCGTGCTCGGGTGGATCTTCATCGGGCAGGTCATCGGCCGTATCAACTCGCTCATCGTGACGCTCAACCTCGAGGCCAAGCAGCGCCGTGAGCGCGTAGAGGACTTTGAGCAGTACGCCAGGCAGCGCCGGATCCCCGCGGCACTGCGGCTGCGCGCGACACAGAGCCTCGCGTACAAGTCCGAGTGCCGCCTGGAGCTGAGCGTGCGCGACGTGTTCGCTGACCTGCCGCGCGCGCTGCGCTGCCAGCTCTTCCTCGAGATGTACGGCGCCTTCGTCAAGGACGCGGAGCTCTTCCAGCAGCTCAAGCGACCGCAGCTCGAGGCGATCGCGTGCGCGCTGCGCGTCGAAATCTACTTGCACGGTGACCTGATCTACGAAGCCGGACGTGCCGGCTCCACGCTGTACATGATGAAGGCGGGGCTCGCGGAGATCTTCTCGCCGACGACCGGCGTCGTGTTCGCCGCGCTTCCCCCCGGCGCACTCTTCGGCGAGTTCGCGTTTTTTATCCCGGGCGCCATCCGCCTCGCGTCGGCGCGCGCAGTGCGGAGCTGTCAGGTGTTGCAGCTCGACAAGAGCCAGTGGAACGCGCTTTGGCCGCGCGATGTGCGCGTCGAGATCGAAACGCACCTCGTGCCACTCGTCAAGGCCAAGTACGCGCAGGTCTCCACGACGTACATGAATATCTCCAAGAACCTCTTCACCAAGCACGACAAGACGGCGCCCGAGACGACGGTAGTGCTGCGCGTGCCGGTGCCGCGGCCGATGCGTTTCTCGAGACGGTTCCCGTCGGCGCCGACACAGACGCCGGCGGCCAGCAGCGCACCAGCGCTAGGCACCAGTAGCGACCGCGCTCAGGCGACGACGGCGGCAGCCAGTGCGTCCCATCGACGGTCCTCCAGTGCCGATACCACCGGCGCCAAGAGCAGACGCAAGACAGTGTTGGGACGCAGCACCTCGAAGCTCAGGCAGCTCATGAACGAGCTGAGCGGCCTCCAGATCCTGCTCGACGGCGGGGAAGCAGAGCTGCCAGCCCAAACGACAACGTCCTCCCAGACAGCAGCAGCTTCGAGTGCGGCTGCAGCGAAATGTGAGGCGCCAGTTGAGACCGAAGTCGCCCACCATCCTCACCTCCTCAGTCGGCGCGGGTCATCCTTCCCGCCAACTTGGCGCCTCTCTTCGACGTCCGAAGCAGTTGGGAGTGGTGTCCTTCGAGTACCACAGCAGCAGATTTCTTTGAGCGCCCCTCTGGTACACGAAGATGCGTTGTCGAGCGGCACTGACGACCTGGCAGTGACCGCGTATGAACCGCCAGCAGCGCCAGAAGCCTTCACTGGACACGATCTTGGCCTCTCGCTCGCGAGCGAAGCGCGGTGGGTGCGGCACCGAAAGCGCCTGCAGGGCATCGCGACGTTCTACGCCGGGTCCTTGCGGATCGCGGAGGCCGTCGGTCGCGATCCAGACACTCCGAGCGCTCGCCGCCACTCGATCTCCGTGCTGCCGTCGTACGAGGACGAAGTCGCCGCCCGCGTGCACGTGACCCACGCGCGCGAGGGCTTCAATACATACTTCCCAGTGCGGCGCCACTCGATCCAGGGAGACCGGTGCGAACTCGCGGCCGCGCTGCTTAAGATCGACGACTTCGAGAGCAAGATGACGGTCGAGGTCGTGCAGATGTCGTCTGTGCCGCTCTTGGAGCTGTCGCGCGCGACTCCGGACGTGAGCGAACGCGTGCGGATGAACGCGCTACCAAGCAGTCGCCAGAGCCGGAGGTTCTCGTCGACCCGCACGATGATGATGGAGTCGCCGTCGCTGAGATCGGTGGACGCGTTCTCCTCCCGTCGCGGATCGACGGCGTCGGCAGTGGAGGTCTCGTGGTGGCGCTCGCTGCTCGGCGGCAGCCAGCGGCAGCTCCGCAAGGTGGCGCCGTTCGTGGCGACCTCTGCTGCTGTGCGACCGCAGCAAGACCCACGCTTCCAGATCTGGGTGCCGCGCGCGTCCGTGCCGCCCATGTTCCTTCAGAACTCGGCGTTCCGCCACTGCTGGAATGCCGTCATGCTCGCGATCACGCTCTACTACATCGTCGTCATCCCATTCCGCGTCGGCTTCCTACACACGTTCCTGACCGACCCGGCGCACGTCGTGGCCGTCGAGGTCTGGTTCCTCTTCGAGTACCTGCTCACGGACGCGCTCTGCGTGCTCGACCTCGTGCTCCAGCGCAACTACTTCGTGTTCCTGCGGCACGGTGACGTCGTCTCGGATCGGAAGGAGCTCGCGGCGCACTACTGGTCGCACGGCTCGCTCGCCATCGACGCGCTCTCGATCGCACCCTTCGAGCTGCTTGCGGTCGTCGGCGTATACGCCACGACGCACGCGGCGGCGCTCGGCCACCCACCGCAGTCGCTCTGGCACGCGCTCTCGCTCTTTCGCATCAACCGGTTCCTCCGCGGCGTGCACCTACACGCGCTACTCGACAAGGTGCAGCGCTTCCTGCTCTACGACCTCAAGGTGCGCGCGATCTGGTCGCGTGTGCTGTACCTGCTGCGGCTCGCGCTCGACTTCGCGCTCGGCACTCACTGGGTCGCGTGCCTATTCTACGGGGCGTCGTTCCTGACATTCGACGAGACGCGACCGTCGTGGCTCACGACGCCCGGCATGCTCCTCTTCGAGGGCTGCGCAACGCTCGACGACGTCGCGCGCGTGCCTGTGTCGGTCGCGTACCTCCGCTCGCTGCACTTCAGCATCGGTGCGATCACGACCGTGTGCTACGGAGACATCCTCCCGATGAACGCGGCCGAGAACGTGACGACGCTCGCCGTCATCTTCCTCTCCGTCGCGCTCTTCAGCATGCTCTCGGGCGGCTTCTTCAAGCTCTTCGAGCACGAGCTCGGCAAGCGCGCACAGTACGAGGAGCGCGTGGCGCAGGTCGGGCACTTCATGGTCTTTCACCAGTTCCCGGCGCGCACATGGAAGCAGATGCAGGTCTACTTCGCGCTCTCGTGGCAGGAGAGCAAGGGTATGCACGAGGACGAGATGCTGCGCGGGCTCACGACGACCGTGCGCCAGGAGATCGCGCTCCACGTCCACGCGAACCTCATCAAGCACGTCAAGCTCTTCACGCACACGGACGAGCAGTTCGCGCGCGTCGTCGTCGCGGCGCTCAAGCACGAGCTCTTCGTGCGCAACGACGTCGTCATCCAGCGTGGAGACATGGGGCGCTCGCTCTACATCATCGAGACGGGGCTCATCTCGATCTGCGTCGTGCGGAACCTGTACGCCACCGGGGTGGCGGGGGCGGGGAGCGCGGCCGAGCGCGCTGAGGTGCACCGCAGCTCGGTCACCGAGTGGATAGCGCAGACGCCGATCTCTCTCGCAGACGCTAAGCGGCTTGCTGCCACGGGAGGCGGAGTCGTCGGCGAGGGTGGCCCCAGTGACCAAGCAGCAGGGCTCGGAGCTCACGTCAAGCCTCGAGGACGCAAGGTGACGCAGCGAGAGGAGAAGTTCGTCAAGGGGCCGTTCGACTACTTCGGCGAGCGCTCGCTGCTCTTCGGCACACCGCGCAATGCCACTTGTATCGCGCTGTGCGTCTGCAGCCTCTTCGTGCTCACGCACGATCGCTTCGAGGAGATCATGGACGAGTTCCCAGAGTACCGCGCCAAGTGCGTCCGCATCTGGGTCATGAACAAGCACCTGGACAAGTAGCGAGAGGCGAGCGACAGTCTCAACTAGACAGTCTCGACTACTGAGTCCGTTAAGCACGATCACGTGAGCTACTTGAGCTCCATCAGAGTCAAACACTCGCGCCTTCACAACCATCGTCGACTGCGCTCCAGTGTGCACGACCAGGAGGCGTCGTCTGGCGCAGCGAAGCGTGGGCGTCGGCCGGTCGGTAGCGCTGCTGGTTCAGGCTCGTCCCTACCATCGACGTCATCGTCTGCGCTCTGCTGCCTCCGACTATCGTCGCCTGCTGCAACCATGCTGCGAGGCTCCTTGCTTGTGTGCTGTTTAGTTAGTCAGTCTGGCTCAGGCTGTTCACGAAGGTCGTCAAGAGGTAGTGTGAGGGAGATCGGGTGCTGCCACCACGGCGAGCAAGTTATCGCGTCGAGTATCGAGTCTCCACTCCATCTTGATGTGGTCGCTCGTCCGGCATCAGCGCTGACCAAGCACAAGTTCGTCAGGTCAACAAGAGCGGCAAAGACCAGCAACAGGGATGTACTCGTGATGTTGTTGTACAGGAGCTGCTTGCGCTCCTAGAGACTCAAGTCGCTCGTGTCTACGCAAGCACCGCCGACGCCAGCGCCGCCACCAGCGTCGCAACCACTGTGAGGCTGAAGCTCCCGCGCGGCGTCGCAGCGCTCGTGGTGCCGCCCGTCGAGTTGGTGCCGCCCGTGCTGTTGCTCGTGGCGTTCGCGCTGGCGTCGCCCGTGCCGCCGTTCGTGCCGACCGCCTTCACGAGCGTCGGGAACGTGAAGCTCGAGGGCGGCGCCACGCAGCCGTCGGCCGCCGACGTGCAGACCGTGCAGAGCTGCGCGTACTTGTCGCGCTTGCAGCCGTACTGCGTGTTGCACTTGGCGACGTTCTGGTAGCACGGCGGGTTCTCCGCCACGAGCTCAGCGATCGTCGGCAGCGGCAGCATGTGCGCGACGATGTCGTCCGAGAGCTGTCCGGACTTGCCGCCGCTCGTGAGGTTCTGGTACGCCGCCACGAGCGCCTTGGCGCGCGCCGCGTTCGCGGTCTCATCCTGCGGCTTGAGCCAGAAGTCGATGCTCTCCTCCCACACGCCGTCCTCCGTCCCCTTGAACTCCACGCCGCCGTCCTGGCAGAACTCGGTGAAGTTGTTGTACGGTTTGTTCGTCGTGTTGCTCACCATGGACGTGATGCCGACGAGGTCGTCGATCGGTAGGTACCCGAGCACGCGGTAGTTGAACGTGCAGTCCACGCCGTTCGGCAGCACGCCCATGTCGCACAGCCCCTTGCGGCTCGCGGAGCGGCACGCAGCCGTCTTCGTGCTCCACGTCGACAGCGGACACGTGTTCGGGAACGAGAACCAGACGTTGTCCGGGTACGGCGCGCGCGGGTCCGTGAGCTTCGATTCGCCGCCGACGAACGGTCCGACGTTCGGCTGGCCGTCCACGCCGTTGAAGTACGAGCACGCGGCCGGGAAGACCTCGCTCGAGCCCGAGCCCGAGAGTGGCGTGCAGCGGCCGCTGTCCATCGGGATCATCGGACCGTACTCGTTCTGGTCGGCCGTCTCCTGGTACAGCGCGAGCGTCTCGTTCGTCTGCGTGATCGCGATGTCGTAGAACACCACGTACGCCATGTTGCTCTTGCGCTCGCACCGGCGATCCGTCGACCGCGTGTTGTAGTTGATACCCTCGGCCTGCACGTACATGAGCGCACCTTCGACGCTCGCCGTGTTCACCGTGTCCATGAGACCCACGTAAGCGTCCTCGAGCTTCGTGTAGTACTTGGACACGAAGCGCTTGCCCTCGGCGTTCCAGGCGGGGGCGTCGCTCTGCACGCGCGCCTGGATCGAGCGCACGGGAGTCATGTGGTACGAGCCAGCAGCCGCCTTGGCCGTCAGCGTCTTCAGAAAGCCCGAGCTGCTCCCAGTCGTCGCAGTCGTCGTCGTCGTTCCGGTCGTGCTGGTGTCCTCCGTGGCGCTGCTGGCCGAGACCGTGCCGAGGACGCCGGAGCCGTCCGTGGCAGCCAGGGCCAGGTCGACAGCGCTGAGCGCGAGCGCCGAGGCGACGAGTCCGATGTACGCTGTCTTCATCGTTGAAGTGAAGAGCTGAAGCGCGAGAGAGATAGGGAGGAAGCGAGGGAGTACTGTTCCGGAGCTGGATCGAGCTGGCGCAGTCGGAGGCAAATCCGCGAATGAGCCTTGCGGAACTGCGGGACAAACGAAGCTCGAGCTGTGAAAGAGAAGCGGGCGAACGCGCGCGCGACGCCGCGAGGGTCTTGATCCCTCCGATCCCGCGCGCAGAAGAACCCTTTCGCCCAACTTTCAGCAACGACGAGCGTGTCCAGGGTTGTCGGTGTTCTTCGACGCCAGCCTCGTGTCCTACGCACGTAGCAGCAAAATGATAGCAGCGGATTGTCGCGAACTGCAAAATCACTGGCGCTCAGTATGGCGCTGAAACATGCGGGATAGCGGCGGCAGCGGCGGCAGCGACAGCGAAAGACCGTGTGCAGCGGCGTCGGCGGCCATCAACAACAGCAGAGTGACGGCGAAGGAGCTGCGGCGACGAGAGCTGGTGAGATCGTGGTCATTACAGCGCGTCCTGGATTATCACAACTTGGAATCACCGCATCTTGGGATGGTTCACGTTGCTCTCACGACGACTTCCTCACCACCATCTCCCAAGGCGATCAAGGTGAACAATCGAGGGCCGAAGCAGCGACGGACCAAAAGGCCAAAGGTTTGAACAACAAGCGAGACACGAGACACACGGGTGGACGGGCCGACAACAGCACACGACAGACTCCAATTCACAACATATACACATCCATTCGTCCATTCATCCATTCATCCACGTTCGGTTGTCCGTCTCGGTGTCAGCGATCGATCGAGACCGAGACCAAGAGCGAGAGCGAGCGCTCGCTCGCTCGGCTGATCGGCTGATCGTTCAGATGGGAGGGAGGTCTCGCTCTCGTTCGCTCGTCTCCATTTCGGTGGCTTCTCACGACGCACGCGCACCATCCAGCATGTCTCGCTCGGAGCGCAGGTTGCTGACGAACTCGATCTCTATGAGCCAAGGAGCGGGCGGGCCGACTCGAGTCACTCTCGCTCCCCCAGCGCGTCTCCGTTCCCTCTGACTAAAAGTCGCAGATGTGCGGCTTCTTCGTCTTGCTGACGCTGTTGCTGACTTCCGAGACGCCGGCGCCTGGCGCTGGTGCTGCGACCGCACCGCGCGCTTCCATGTTGCTGTCGTCATCGTCCCCGCTTCGGTCCGAGTCTCTGGCTTCGCCGACGTCTGTGATTGGGGAGGGAGTCGTGGGCACTTGCTGGTTCATGTTGTCCCAGGACGAGGGCGACTCGGTCGTGGTGGGACTGGTGGTGGTGCTGGCGTTGTACGATTGGTCGATCGGATCCTGGATCGCCACGGGGCTCGGCGTCGGTCCCTGGACTTGTCCTGGGTCCTGGACCTGCGAAGGCGCTGGGGTCGGCGTGGCGACTGGAGTTGGCGTCGCAGCAGGAGATTCGCTCGGAGCTGGCACTTGGGTTGGCACTTGGGTTGGCACCGACGGAGCTGGCACTGGAGCTGGCACCGACGGAGCTGGTGTCGAAACCGGAGTGACAATCGGAGTGTCCGGTGTCTGGGTCGGCGGAGGAGGCACTGGGACTGGCGCCACTGTGGACGGCGTCGACGGCGCTGGGGTCGGAGACACCACCTGACCGCCGCTGCCGTAGATCTTCGCGATCGTCGCAATGTCGGACGCAGCGAGCGTCGACGCCTTGCCGAACGCCGAATCATACGTGCCGTCGCACATGTCGGCGGTCGGCACGACGCAGCCGTCGCTCTCGGTCTGGTCGATGTCGCAGTAGACCGTGTTGAGGTTCTTGGGGATGCAGATGCCCGTTTCGCGCGAGTAGTGCATGACGGAGCCACTGTCGTAGGTGGTCGTGAGGCCGTTCTTCTCCTTCATGTAGTTGTCCGGGCTGAGCGTGAGGTCCGAGCGCAGTACGACGATCTGGCGGTTTGGATGCGTGTGTTCGTGGATGAGACCGATGATGTGGCCGAGCTCGTGCACCGCGACGCGGAAGCCGCCGTCGCCGCTGAAGCAGCCGGCGCCGAAGTTGAGGTCCATGCGCGAGTCCGGCGCGTACCCGAGCGTGGCGTAGCAGTCGTTCGAGCCGGCGGCGCTCACGATCTGGAACTTCTGCGTGCAGCCCCCGCACGCCGTCGGATAGTTGGCTCGGCACTCGTCGAGCGTGATGAAGCGCACAGCCGTGTTCTTGTGGTAGACGTCCATGGCGCTGGCGAACACGGACTGCTGCGCCGCTGTGAAAGCCGTGCCGTAGCTGTAGCAGGCGACGCCCTGCGGCCAGTAGTGGCTCGCGCCGGTCATGTACACGCCGAGGCGGCGGCGGCTCTCGTGGATGACGTCGTCGTCGCAGGAGATCGACTCCGCCGCGACAGCGTCGCGCACGCGGGTGTCGACAAAGCACGCCGGTTTGTCACCCGTGCACGTGGCGTAGATGCTGCCTTCGACGCCGTGGCGGCCCGAGACGTAGCGGTAGTTCGTGGACACCGTGAGTCCACCGACCGTGCAGGAGACGGTGGTGGTCGTGGTGGTCGTGGTCGTCGACGTGCTCTGCGCGACGACGGCGACGGAGCTACTGGCGAGCGCGAATGCAACTCCGAGAGCTGCGGTCTTGACGGCGGTCCACATGATGACGATTGGAGACTTTGGGGGACACTTGGGGGGCACTTGGACACGAACAGAGAGACAGGCAAGTGGACGCTCTGCGACGCCGCCAATTGCCGAATGAATAGCCCCAGAGCGCGCGGGCGGCGCCGCCGGAGGTAGAAGCCGCCGCCAACTACCAGCTACCCACCGCGGAGACTTCGGAGACCAGGAAGAGGTCCTCTACACCGCACTCGCAAAGGCGTGGCACGCGCTCGCGTTGGCTGGTCGCTGTTGCAGCATTCGTTGGTAGGCGCTTACTGTGTTGTTCGTGACGACACTCTCGTGTGTCGTTCGGTGTGCTGCATGTGGTATCCAGCTGGATGGATACACTCCCCTGTAAGTACGACTAGTCAGCACCAAAATGCTGCTTTAATGGGTATGATATTTACAGAGGAGTGCATTGTAAATATAAAGGTGTATTGCATCAAATTCGTAGTATATAGCAGTAAAACAGCGGTTCTGAGCAGCTTCTACGAGCTTCGACTGTACGGAGGCAATTAATCCTCGCGTCTGACTACCTGAGTCAAAGGCTGCACTATCGAGATGTAGAAGCTGCTGTGGATGATGGCGCTCCGGATGCCCCGCCATCGAGGTTGATGAAGTTCCTACGAACGACAAGTTGGTATACAGTGCGGGCGCATGTATACAGACGCCCGCACCACTTGGCCATACGCCGCATAGAGCGCAAGGCGCGTTTTGACGAGCAGAGACGAGTTCACACGCGGACTTGTCGTCGTCGCCTCGTGCCTGCTAATCGCGTGTATTCGACCGCTTAGTCGGCGCTGAGCAGCGCGGAGAGCTACTCGGAGAAGGAGAAGGAGGAGGAGTGAGTGAGTGAGCCACCTTCTACTGCCGCCTGCCGCCGTCTATTTCTCGTCGTAGTTGTACGGGTCCACGTCGCCGTGCGGCGCCATGATCTCGGCCGGGATCACCTCGCCCTCCGCCGCGATGAACGTCGGGTACGGCAGCGGCGCGCTCGGTGTCTTCTTGCGCGCGTCCGTGACGCGCACGATGCCGCCGGCGTTGCCCGGCACCGATCCCTTGACGTAGAGCAGGTTGCGCTCCGTGTCGATCTTGACGACCCAGAGGTTGTCGCGCGTCACGCGCTCGCCGCCCATGCGACCGGGCATCTTCTTGCCCTTGAACACCTTGCCCGGGTCCTGGCACTGGCCCGTCGAGCCCATGTGGCGCTCCGTCTTGGAGTTACCGTGCGACGCCGGCTGCCCGGCGAAGTTGTGGCGCTTCATGACGCCCTGGAAGCCCTTGCCCTTGCTGCAAGCATACACGAACACAATCAGAACGAGCCTCGAGCGCGTGCGTGCGCCTACCAGGCAGCAGAAGCAACGCGCCGCACCTGATCCCGCACACGTCGACAAACTGGCCGGCGGTGAAGTGCAGCGCCGAGAGCGTGGTTCCTGCAACAGCAGCAGCAGCAGGTAATTCAAGCCGTCAGCACCCAGCGTCCAGTACCTTCCCGAGCCTCTAGAGCCTCCATACGCACCGAGCGGCAGCAGCGCGTCCTCCGAGACGCGGAACTCTTGCAGCTGGCGCTTTGGCGGCACGCCCGCCTTGGCGAGGTGGCCGAGCACGGGCTTGCTGACGTTGCGCGCCTTGCGCAGCCCGACGCCGAGCTGCAGCGCGTTGAAGCCGTGACGGTCGGCAGTCTTGACCTGCGTGACCTGGCACTCCTCCACCTGCAGCACCGTGCAGGCGTGGCGGAAGCCGAAGTGGTCCCACACGGGCATGCAGCCGACCTTGACGGCCAGCAGCCCCGAGCGCCGCTTCTCCGGCGCCCACTCCTTGCGGTCGAGCGAGACGGCAGACGGGACAGCCGAGGCGGCCGGAGCAGCGGCGGCGGCGGCAGACGACAGCAGCGCAGAGCGCGGCGCCGCCGGCGTCTTGGCCGCGAGCGCGCGGGTTCCGCGCCAGAGGCTCATGCTTCCTGCAGTGGCTCGGAGCTTCTTGCTGAAGGAGAATGGCAGCCAGCCAGCCACAGAATAGAAAACAGGAATCGACTCGACTAGGTGCGAATGGAGTGTTAAGTACTGTTAAATATATGTAAATACTCGCACTTAGAGTGCTATCAGTTTATAACATTCGTACTTGATGTGTGGCCAATCACTGTGCTCACTTTCGTTTCTCAGCCAATTGGCTGCCTTGGCTCTTGTTTTCCTTCGATTTGACTAAAGCACCACGTCACTCCCAGAGGAGGAGGAGGAGGTGTCGCCCGCCCCCGCTGTGCGTGTCTGGGGGGCTCTCGCACACACGTGTCTTCCCTCCCGCCGCATGCGCGCGCGACGCCTCGTGACGCACGCGCTGCCGGCGCTCGCGCTGCTACTGGCGCTGGCGGCCAACGCGCAGCTGGCGGCGCTCGCGCGGCTGCTGCTCGTGCTGCTGACGCGCGCCGCGTCCCTCGCGCTCGTGCTCGCGGGCAGCGGCAGCGTCTGGTGGGCGCTGCGCGCGTGGCAGCTGCGCCAGCAGCAGGAGCTGCTCGACCAGGCGTGGGCCAAGCTCCGCTTCCTGCAGCGCTACCGCAGCAGCACGGGCGGCAGCAGCAGCGCCGCCGAGCAGCCGCCGCGCTCAGCCAAGCGCCTGCCGCTACCCGCGCATCTGCGCACGGCGTGGGGACTCCCGCCGGAGGTGGCGGACGAGCTGGCGCTCGTGGCGCAGCTGGCGGTGCGCGACTACGTGGGGTTCTGGTACCAGCCACTGTCGCCCGCGAACGACGACTTCCCCGCCGACTTGCGCCTGCTGCTCGCCGACTTGCTCGGCGCGCTCGCGGCGCGCGTGCTGGAGATCGACTCATCGCAGGCGCTTGCGGTGGCCGCCAACGCCATCGAGATCCTGCGCCTGCACCTCGGCTGGTTCCGTGAGGCGTACGCGCAGCTCGGCGAGGACTTCCCCGCGGTCTTCGGCGACGCCGGCGGCGACGCGAGCGATGAGAACCTGCTGCGCCGCCAAGAGTACGTCGCGGGCTTCGTGCAGAAGTCCCCGTTCCTGCACCCCGGGTGCGCTGCGCCAGCCTCCTCTTCTTCGAGGAAGCCGGCGCGGGAGACCCCCGAGGTGGTGTACTTGCGCCATGTCGCGTCCCAGATCCTCGTACAGCTCAAGCCAGAGCTCGGGTTCCAGTACGACGCGAGCGTGTTCGTGTCGCTCGTCATGAACCTCATGCGTGAGGCCACAACGTTCAAGATCCTCCGGCCCATGGCCGAGTACGCGCAGCAGCGGTACGCCAACGAGCTGGTGCTCGCGAGCCTCCAGGCGTACCTGGGAGCCAAGGACACCGCTGCCGGCCCGCTGTCGCCGATCGGACACACGGCGGTTGGCTCGCTGAACGCGCTCAGCAGCGCTGCCACGCACAGCATCAGCGGTGTCGGTGGGATGACGCTCAACAAGCTGCGGAGCACCAAGAGCTTCCTGTACAAGGCGACGAAGCGCAGCAGCGAGCAGGCCGAAGCCGCGTTCCTAGCGGTCGTGGACGCGGTTCACTCGACTGGGCCGGCGGCGGCGGCGGCAGTGGCGGCGGGGCATGCGGATACCGGGTTTGACGGCGACGAGTGGTCCGACGCCCCCAGCTACGCGCTGAGCGACGCTGCCATGAGCGCCACTCCGCCTGCGCGCGCCAAGCACGCCGCCGCGACTGGCGCACCGGAGCGCAAGCAGCACTTCGCCACGCCGTTCTCGCTCAACGATCGCCTCAGCATCCCGCGCGCAACCCGCCTAAAGGCCCCGCGCGCGTTCCTGCCAGGCGCGTCAGGCGGTCTCAAGACAGGAGGCGGCGGCGGCGTCGGCGTCAACGGCATCGACGACCTCAAGAACATCAAGGCGAACATCGGGTCGAGTCTCAGCAAGGTGAAGCGGAGATTCCGCACGCTCAGCGGCCACCCGAACGACCCGGATACGCCGAACGCGGGCGGCGTCGGGTTCCCGTCGACGCAGGCGGCCGCTCGCATGATGAAGAAGCCCGGGATGCTGCTGCAGAAGGCGCTGCGGCGGAATGACGGGCCGGCGATGCTGAGTCCACTGTCGCCCACGAACTCGCTCGACGAAGTGCTGACACCGCCACCGCTCTCGGACGACGACTTCATCCTCGGCGGCGATCTGTCGGATCCGCCGTCGCCTTCGCGAGCAGACGAGAGCATGGCGATCGACGAGCTCGCGGTGGACACGGAGGTTGTGGCTGTCGAGGGCGACGACGACGACGAGGTGGAGGCTGCTGTTCAGCTGGAGGCCGAGCGGGTCAGCGCCGCAGCAGCTGTGCGGGAGCGCGCGGTGGAGCTGCTGGAGAAGGCCACTGCAGGCTACGTCCGGATGTGCCAGGAGCGCCCGGAGATGCGCAGCTCTGCGCGCGCACGCGAGCTCTTCGAGTTCCTCTCGGCCATGGAAGACGTCTTCTTGCTCGGCTACACCGACGGCGAGGAGGTGGAGGACATGGCGATAGGCATGGAGAACAGCCGCAGGCAGCAGTACTGGAACTACCTCGCGCAGGACCGGCCGGAGACGCCGTTCCTGGACGACCACCGGACGTTCGTGGCGTCCAAGTGTCCCGCGTGCGCGGAGAGCGAGTCGTTCTGCTCGACGCGAGGCGTGCAGTGGATCTTGGTCGCGCTGGAGAAGGGCATGCTGTGGAAGTACATGACGGCGCTGCACCTGGACCAGACGCTGACGGAGCGGTTCTACGATCAGGACGAGTCCGTCTTCCGCAGCGGCAGGCTCATGGAGAGCGTGCTCAAGAGCTTGGTCCAGCTGAACCAGATCTCGATCGCTCTCGAGATCCCGGGCCTTCTGGGACGGAAGGACGAGATGGACGAAGCCTTCGGCGTCTCGGCGTCGGCCAGCAAGCTGTCGTCCAGTGCGGCGGGTGTCGACAGCAGCAGCAGCAACAACGTGGTGTGCGTGCTGGAGAGCGTGTGGGAGGTTGAGCGGTACCTGCCGATCCAGGGCTGGACAAGGACGCAGGACAAGCGATGGCAGGAGCTCCCGTCCTCCGAATGGATATGGGAAGGCGAGTGGACAGTGGCAGTGAACAGCAGCAGCGACTCGGCACTCGCGTTGGAGGCCGCGGCGTCCAGTGGGGACGTGTGGGAGTACGCGAAGACGTTCGAGGACCGCTTCCACGAGAAGGAGAAGAAGTTCGACTCGGTGCGACGCCGCAAGTGGGTGCGCAGGCGGCGGCAGCTTCCGTGTGTCCTCTCTGCACCTTCAGCGCCGCGGAAGGCTGCAGGGCCCCCACCGACACCGGTCCAGTCGCCTGTGCTCGCCGCGATTCCCAGCAGCTCGTCCCAAGCACCGAAGTTGCCATCGTCTCCGCCCGCGCTGTTCGGCACCGCGTCGCTCCCTGTGGCCCCGGCGTCGACAGTGATCACACTCGGCGCTGCCGGCAAAGTGCGCAACGTGAAGCAGTTCTTCGACCTATCGAAGCGGGGCAAGGCCAAGACCGACGACACGGCGATCGCGAGTCCATCGCTGCCGTTCTCGCGCAAACCCCTCATGAAGCGCCGCTCGAGCAGCTTCGACAAGTCGATGTTCGCCAGTCCGATCGCCGACCTGATGCTCTCGCTCGAGAGTCCCAAGAACGTTCCGCTCACTCCGGAGAAGACTGCACCGCCCGAGGAGGAGAAGACGAAGAAGAAGCGCCGCTCCATCCCTTCGCTGCGGCGGTCCAACACGTCGTCAACGAAGGACACGAAGGTTGCGCTCGGGCTCGTGCGGTCGACGACGACGGGCTCCACCACCGCTGGCGACGAGAGCACTGGCCGGCGCTCGAGTTTGCTGGACAGCGATGACGACGATGACGACAAGCTCTGCTTCCGGTGCTTCACGCCGCTGCACGGAGACGATGAGAGCGAGGACGCCGTCGTCGCGTTCACCACGTGCCCGAGTTGCCAGCAGCGCGTGTGCAGCACGTGCCTCTGCCACTTGGCGTTCCTGGTGTTCCCTCCGCCGCTGGAAGTGTCCACGAAGGCGCACGTGTGCGGCCCGTGCTACGATCGGCTGGCGGGCAAGTACCGCGTCAAGGTCGAGGCGCACGTGAGCAAGTACTTTCTCCGCGAGCGCGACAGCAGCAGCAGCAGCAGCGACGGCGACAGTTCTCAACTTGCTGCAGGTGACGGCAGCGACACTGAAGCTTCGAGTGCGAATGGCAGGGCTGCGGCCGCCCCAAGGTTCGAAATCGTCGTGTTCGTGAAGGACAAGGCGGCGTTCGCGTGGAGCGTCGTGAAGACGTTCCAGGACTTCGAAGCGCTGGAGAAGCAGCTCTCCGAGAAGCTCAAGAAGCAGGAGAAGAAGCACGGCGCCGGCTGCCGCGGCTGCCACTGGAAAGGAGTGGACTACACGGAGCTGCTGGGCGTCGAGCCGAGTCTGAAGAAGCTCCCGGTCGCCGCGCTCGCGTACGACAAGCGGCTGTACGTGCTCGAGCAGTTCGTGCAGAGCCTGCTGACAACCGACACGCTCTGCCAGAGTCCCCCGGTGCAGAAGTTCTTGGGGCTAAGCAACGCTGTGAGCGCCGCGAGTGGCGTGGGCTCCCGCCCATTCTCGCCGACAGCAGCGGCAGCCGCCCGATCGTCCGATGTCCGTGGCGAGTACCCGGGTTCGCCCAGCGCTGGTGTCGCTGACGGTGCGGCGGCGAGCAGCACCAACTCGAGCTCCTCCGGCGCGACCGGCGTGGTCATGATGGAGAACGGCAAATGGCGCAAGGGCAGGTGGGTCGCGCCGGAGACGAGCTCGAACGAGACCAAGGTGCGGCTGCTGCAGAAGCTCGAGGTGAGCCTGTTCGCGGTCGTGGGCGAGATGTTCGAGTTCGACGGGATCGGGGTAGTGCGCCGGCAGCTCTTCGCCATGAGCCGGTCGTTCATCAAGGCGTTCTTGAGCGCGAGCCACTTTCGCAAGCTCGAGAAGCAGTACCTGTCGTTCACGGACCCGAAGAAGGTGGCGGCAGCGATCGTCACCTTCCGCGAGTACATGTTCCCCGACCCGGACGCCCCGCCGCCGCCAGTGCCGCCGGCGACGCTGAGCGCGGCGGAGATGCAGGCGCTGCGCAAGGACGCGCTGGACGCGATCCTTGCGAGCTTCCCGTCGACGCTCGTGTCGCTCTTCGGCGAGACGTCGTGCGAGAACGCGGCGCTCAAGCTGCACGAGTTCGTGCAGCACGAGGTGTTCGTCAAGAACCTGCTCTTCAGCGTCGCGGACGAGGTGCTGCAACAACTCTTCCCGGACTTTGTGCTGTTCAAGTCCAAGCAGGTGGTCGGCAGCAGCACCAACAGCAGCAGTGTGCTGCCACCCAAGTAGATCCAAGCTGCAAGCTGCCGCAGAAGGTGGCCCCAGTGTCGTGTTGCGGCCCTCTGATAATATACTAGTGTGCTACTGGACGCCGTGTGTGCTCAGGCGTTCTTGGCGACAGCCGCGGCCGTGGGGCGCTTCGCGCGCGACACGCCCTCCTCCTGCTCCTTGATGGACTTCTCGAGCGCCTTGAGCTTCTGCTCCACACGGCTGCGCTTCTTGGTGCGCGCGGCCTGGTTAACCTCCTTGAGGCGCTCCTTGCCCGCCGCCTTGATGTCCGCGAGCGCGAACGCCGTGCCGGACTGCAGCACGCGGCTCGCCATCGTCTCCTCGATGTTGCGGTTGATGAAGCCCGTCACGGACTTGTCGCCGTGGTTCTTGAAGCCGCCTTCATTGCGACGCACCTCGGTCGTCGGGTCTAGCGGAAGATCAACACAAGAGAGAGGAGAGGTCAGCAGCCGGATCATCCGCCACGCGCGACTCGAGCGTGCAGGAGCAGCAGCAGCAGCAGCAGCAGCACCCACCACCAGTCAGTCAGTCAGTCCACTCCACGTACTGCCTTTCTTGGTGAACTTGGCGGCCGAGAACTTGTGGCCGTACGCCTTGGCCTTCTTGGTCGGCTTGGCGCTCGCGTTCTTGACGTTCTTGGCGCTCTTCTTGAGGTATCCCTTGCCCTGCGCCATGGTGTCCTCCGCTCGACTCGGTTCTTGTCGTCTTGAGCTTCGCGTTGCGTTCTTGGCCAGCAGTTCAGCGGTTCAATAACAAATGAGATAGTGATGAAAACAAGGTAATTTGATTTGATTGGCTGGGAGCAATGCTGACTCAGACAGTGAACATAAAAGGAACATTAGTCTATTGGTGCGCACACCTGCCTTCATGCAGCTCGCGACTGCTTCGCGCGGCGCGTGGTGGTGGTAGCCGGCGTCGCCTCCGCCTGCTTCCGCTTGCCGCTGCCGGCAGCCACTGGCTGCTGCTGGCTCGTCGCGTTCTTCTTCTTCCGGCTCTTCTTGCCCGCCCCAGTCTTCTTCCCGCCGACACTGTCCGTGAAGAAGAGCGAGTCGCTCTCCGCCGCCGCAACCTCCGCCGCCGGCTTCTTCTCAGACTCGTCGCGCACTACCGCCACGTACGAGTCGTCCGGGTGCCGCTGGAGGAACGCCTCGTAGTTCTGAGCAAGTAGATGCAAGCACCACAGCGGCGTCAGTCCATAGCTCCAACCACCAACACACTCATCCTCAACGCACCTCAGCCGTGGCCTCGAGCTCCGCGTCCGTCACCTCGGTCGCGCTCAGCAGCGCGCTCGCCATCTTCACCGACTTGGACTTCGACAGCTTCTTCGTCACCTCGCGCACCGCCGCCGGCTGCTGCGCAAACACCTTCTTCGCGTGCGCGATCCACTCCCAGAAGCTCGTCGGCAGCGGGATGCTCGCGAGCTTGGTCATCGCCGTGGTCACCGCCGGGATCGTCTGCCGGCGCTCCGTGCGCATGAACTGCGCCGCGCGGCGGACGCACACGACAGTCTCGAAGAGCTCCCAGTCGCTGCTCTTGCTCTCCTGCGTGAGCGAGTAGTTCGCCAGCACCTCTGGGTGCGCGAGCGCGCGCGTGTACACGTCGCAGAGGCAGTCCTGCAGCGCGCGCAGGTCGGCCGCTTCGAGCGCCGACTCCTCGTCCTCCGTGTCCTTGTAGCTCTTCGGCTTCGGCAGCCCGTGAAGGAACGTCAGCGCGGCCACGAGCCACGACGCGTCCACACGCTTCCTGGCCGCGAACACCACGTGGCGCATGGTCAGCTTCGCCTGCTCCACGGCGTCGAGTTGCTTGCTGCCCGCCGCCACTCGCGCACTCCGCCGCGCCTGCTCGCTCTCGCTCTCGTCCGAGTCCGAGTCTGACGACGACTCGTCGCTCGTGTCTTCGTCTTCCAGCACAATCGGGAAGTAGACTGCGAGTGTCAGCAGGAGTCCGTAGAGCTTGGCGATCTCTGCCTCGTAGTTTGCCTTCGCCAGCTGCGCGCTCTCGGGTGGACGGTAGAACGCCGACCACGGCGCCCCCAGCAGCGCGTTACTGCTACTCTCCACGTCGCTCGCAACCGCCAACACGGCGTCGACCACCACGACCCGCTGCAGCGCCACACGCAGCCGCTGGAGCTCCACGCTGGCAGCGGACGTAGGCGCGCAGTCCCAGTTGCCGCTCGCCCAGCCGCGCACGAGCTGCTCGGCGCTGCGCACGACGCGCTGCACGAGGAGCGCGCGCTTGCGACTCTGCTCGCTCTCGGACTCGTACGCGCGCGCGCCGACCAGCTGCAGCTGCGCGACCAGCGCCTCCACCTGCGCGACGTCCGCGGACACAGACGCCTCGTCCTCGTCCAGCGCTAGACGCGCTGCCAGCTCGCGGCGAGTAGCAGCGTCTGCCGTCGCGAGCGCGCGCTCGACGTTCTCCTCGCTCAGCAGCAGCTGCTGCCCGCTCTCCGGCGCTGGCTGCTGCGTCTGCAGATCCGCGTAGAGCGCGTCCAACAGGCGGCGCAGCTCCGCGGTCGCTACCGGCAGCTCGCGCGTCAGCTCGCCCTTGAGCGCCGCCGCACTGGGCAGCTTGGCCGCCGCCTCCTCGAGCAGCGTGCGCAGGAAGGCGGCGTCGAGCCAGAAGCGCTCCTTCTCGCGCGCCTGCCGCCACTGCGCGAACACCGTGGCAGCGAACTGCGCGAGGAACTGCGCGCGCTGGCGCTCGCGCGCAGTGGTCGCGGCGGTCGTCGTCGGCGCCATGAGCTACTCGGATGCTGGTGACGCTTCAGTATCTGGAATGGCTGGCGGCCGAGCGTTCCGGGGCGCTAATAGTGAAGAAAATGGAAAGTCATGGTATTAGCATTGTCGATGACGTACAGTAATTTCTTCTTTCCTTCACTACTTTTTGTAACATCAAAATGCAACATTGAAGGTCTACCTACAATCTACAGCATTTCCGGCTGTCGAGATGGCGCTCGCGGTAACGATGAGCGGGGCGGCGGCAGCTGCCGCGGCGGCGCAGCGGCGCCACGAGGTGTTCTGGACGCGTGTGTTCGCGTTCGGCGCGGCGTGCGTGGCGGGGTTGCTGGTGGCGCGCAAGCGCAAGCTGCGGCGCTTCCACCTGCACGTGCTGGCGGCCAAGGCGAACGACTTCGGGCGCTACTTCGGGCTCGACGTGGGCGGCACGCTCGCCAAGCTCGTGTACTTCCAGCCGGCGGGCGGCGAGATCGCGCGCCACCTGCACCGCACCTCCGCGCACGAGGAAGGCTGCCTGCACCACATCGAGGAGTTCCTGCTGGCGCTGCCGCCCGCCGACCGCACGGCGCAGCGCGACGCGCGGCTCGAGCTGCACGTGCCGGAGCTCGGCGGCACGCTGCACTTCTGCAGGTGCGTCGCGAGGCTTCCTGTGTACTCGGGCGTGACGAAGGTTGGCAGCTGACGGATCGCACCCGCCTGCAGCTTCCAGTCGTCCAAGATGGACGAAGTCACGGACTTCGTGCGCCGCCGCTTCTTCCACCGGTACATCAAGAAGATCTCGTGCACGGGCGGTGGCGCCTATAAGGCACGTGGCTGCAGGCGCGAGTGTGTGGTGTTTCAGCTGTGTTCTGCTGACCAGCGCTCCTCTCTCTCTCTCTCTCTTTCTCTCTCTCTCTCTCTCTGTCCCGCGCAGTACTCGCGGCTGTTTGAGGAGAAGCTCGGCATCGAGATCCACAAGGCGGACGAGTTGGAGGCGCTCATCAAGGGCCTCAACTTCGTGCTGCAGCACGCGAAGGACGAGTGCTACACGTTCAAGGTGCGTTCCTGCGAGGGGGATGGCTGGTGTCCATCCACCAGCAGACTGCACTCACAGTTGAGGTCGCACGCAGAACGTCGTGCTGGACACCAAGGGACTTGGGCAGGCGGACAAGACGGTGCTGCCGACGCCCGCGGCGGACGAGCTGTACCCGTTCCTGCTCGTGAACATCGGCTCGGGCGTGAGCATCCTCAAGGTCTCGGGTGAGAACGAGTACGAGCGCGTGTCGGGCACGAGTCTCGGCGGCGGTACGTTCTGGGGGCTCTGCAAGGCGCTCTCCAAGCTGCGCGAGTTCGACGAAGCCATGAACGCGAGCGTCGAGGGCGACTCGAACGCCGTCGACATGACGGTCGGCGACATCTACGGCGCGACGGGCTATGGGCACTTCAACCTCAAGCCGGGGACGGTGGCGAGCTCGTTCGGGAAGATGGGCGCGCGTCTCGAGCCGCGCCTGGGCACGCGCGACGAGGACCTGGCGCGCGCGCTGCTCTTCATGATCACACAGAACCTCGGGCAGGTGGCGTACCTGAACGCGCGGCGCGTGGCCACCACGCGCATCTACTTCTGCGGCAACTTCCTGCGCCGCAACGAGATCGCGAGCCGCCAGCTCGCGTACGCAATCGACTTCTGGTCCGACTCGCGCATGGAGGCGCAGTTCTTCCAGCACGAAGGCTTCTTCGGCGCGCTCGGGAGCTTCCTCGGTCAGTTCTACGAGTCGAACCTGCAGAAGAACATCCCATCAGCGGTGACGCAGCAGCAGCGCCAGGCTGCAGGCGCGGCTGGCGGCAGGAAGGACACGGTCACATGCGGC
>JAASGU010000274.1:0-26211 GCA_023334365.1 Globisporangium acanthophoron
CACGTAGCACGCGAAGAAGCGCGTCGGAGAGTTTGTCGGAGACATCTGTGTGCAACAGTATAGTGAGAAAACTCGAGGTATAGAACTCACAAGGTCATCGCCGACACCATCGATCGATAGACAGCGACGATCAACACCGACGCGAGTAGGCTTCGAAGGCATGCAGCGCCAGAGGACAAGTGCTGCTGCAGGAGTTGGTCTTGTTCGTCGAGTAGTGCGACATCGGCGCCTTGACCACCAAACCAAGTTCCCTTCGACAGGTTGCCATTGTGACCTGAACCGACACCATCGCAACTCGACCTCTCGCCATCTTCGTCAAGCAGACGCTGCTAGGTGGTGTCCTCGCAGCCTCGGATAGAGACCTTGGGACCTTCCGACGTGGATGGAGAAGCACGGGAGTACGCGCCAGGCTGGCGCATCGCAACGCGCGCTCGCACGCGCCGGTACGATGGCGAATCGCCAAGCGGACCCGAACAAGTCGCTCGCGCCGCAAGAGTCTCGCCAGCGACTCAATCCTTCCCCATCTTCTGGCGTCATGGTCGACGGGAATGCCAACGCAAGCTCGCCCTTGAACGAGTACGATCCGAGTCGAGGTAATACCAGGAACAGTAGCAGCAGCACACCATCGTCGTTCGACAAGCTCGAGCTGCTCGGTCCTTCGTTGCTCGAAGTGCTCACGCTCGTGAACCCGCCGCAGCCACGAGCGCATCGGGACGCACAGCAAGAAGGCGGCGAAGACACGACGCAAGAGAACGCAGATAACCAAGTCGACCACAACAGCAACGGTGAGCTGCCGCCTTCGGCCACAGAGAGCGTCAAGTTCGACGTTGGGATCTCGCGGTCCGCGATCCTCGGCAAGGTCGCGGACGCGACTGTGGACAACTCGCGCAAGACGCAAGAGTACTTCGCCAAGATCCTCGACAAGCTCAAGATCGAAGCCACAGGCATCGCGCTGCTGCAGGAGTCAACGATTCTGCTCTTCCTCGAGACGACGGCGGATCAGTTTCTCGTGCTGTGCCGCCAGTTGCTCCAGCAGAAGATCATCGACGCCACGTCGATGCGCGTCTTCGCGTCCTGCGACGACAACCCTGGACGGATCCTGCAGGGGCTCTACTTCAAGAAGGTTGTCTTGACAGCGCGCCAGAGCAGTGGTGGCGGTGGTGGTGGCGGTGACAACAACGAGTGGACCGACGACACGTTCCGACAGAACGCGATCGAGACCTTCCTCAATCTCATCAAGTTCGTCAAGAAGATCGGACCGATGGCGCCGGTGGAGATCCGCAAGTGCCTCACGAATCTCGCGGTCTCGGACCAGATGCTGTTGCCGACGAACGACCTCGTGCTCTGGCTGCTCGCCCGCGACGAGTTCATGAGCCTCGACGAGTTCCTGCACGCGTACGACAGTCCGATCGAGCTCGAGCTCGAGAGCGAGCGTGTCTGGCCGGTGCATCCGCTGATTCACTACTAGGAAGTGAGCTGCCAACGCATCCTCGTATTGCTTGTGTGTGTGTGTGTGTGTCCACGTTCACATGAACAACTCCTACGTGTACTTGCAGACTATCTCACTCGCTGAGCGTCGCAGCGAAGCTCGCTGGGTGCGGCTGACCCTCCAGGGTGCACGCGCCGCCCTCGCAGTAGCCCTCCGTGAGCGTCGTCGCCATGTTCTGGAACCTGCACGCGCCGCCAGGGCATCGACCCTGCGCCGTGTGGTCGAACACGCACACGCCACCTTCACACACCGCTTCCTTGCAGTTCCTGCTCGAAGACACCACAGTGAACGTCGCCGAGCTGATCAGAGTCAGCAGTAGTGTGGGCTGCAACGACCAACCAGCACATCGAGCGATCGCACCGGAAGAAGCACATGCCACCCTTGCACGACACGGGCTGCTCGCAGTTCTCGTACAGACAGCCGCCGGAGACGCAGCTCGGGGACTCGCAAGTGGTCGGCACGTGCTCGTACTCGCCCCAGAGCTTGTCATAGTCGATCGCACTGACCATCGCAGTCGTGAGCAGCACCAGCACGAGGACTAAGTGCGTGACGGCGGCTGCCATGGCTGCTGAGGCGTAGAAGGTGGCGGTGCTGCAGGTGACGACGATGTCGAGTCGCGCGTGGCTTCTTGTCTGGTGTTGCGACGAGTCGTGTTCGAAGAAGATCGCTGGTCGTGTTGATGGTGGCTCTAGCTCTAGGTGAGTGACTCTTACTTCCTACACGTACTTGGCTCGGATGTGCGGGAACGGGTCGGGCACCGGGAGCTCCGGGACATACTCCACGATCTCGTCGATCCTGGTGCGTACCTCCGGCGTGATCTTGGGCAGCACGTCCAGCGCGCCAAAGTTCTCACCGAGCTGCGTCAGATCCGACGCGCCGATGAGCACGTGCGCGACATGCGGGTTGCTCACGACCCACGCGAGCGCGAGCTGCGCCAGCGAGCAGCCGAGTTCCGTCTCGGCAAAGTCCTGCAGCAGCTTGGCCTTAGCGATGCGCGCGTCCATGTCTGGGATGAGAGTGCGGTAGAGCGGGTGCGAGAGCCGCGAGCCATCAGGGATGCCATCGCGGTACTTGCCCGTGAGGATGCCGATGGACATGGGCGAGAAGATCGAGAGCCCAAAGTTGTACTTGCTGTAGAGCACCTGGTAGGCGTGCTCGACCGTGTAGCGGTCGAAGATTGAGTACTTGGCTTGGTCCACGATCGGACGCGCGAGTTTGAGGCGGTCAGCGATCTCGCACGCCTGCAGGATGTCGTGCGCGCTCCAGTCACTCGTCCCCCAGTAGAGCGCCCAGCCCTGCTTGATGCAGAAGTTCATCGCGCGCACGGTCTCCTCGATCGGCGTCGTGGGCTCCCATCGGTGGCAGAAGAGCACGTCGACGTAGTCGAGCTGCATGCGCTTGAGCGACGCTCTGGTGCCCTCGATGATGTGCTTGCGGCTCAGTCCGGCGTTGTTGGGGCCGGGCCGCGTCCCCAGGAAGATCTTGGTGGTGAGCACGAGGTCCTCACGACTCCAGACGCCCTGCGCCACACCGCGCGCCACCGCTTCTCCGAGCACGCGCTCGGCCTCGCCGTCGCCGTAGCCCTCGGCGTTGTCGAAGAAGTTGACGCCGCGCTCGAACGCCTTGGCCATGATCGCGAAGACCTCGTCGACGCCAAAGCTCGGGGTGTATCTCGCCCAGCTCCCGAGTCCGAGCACCGATACAAGCAGCCCGGAGCCGCCGAGGTAGCGATACGGCATCTTGGCGACGGGCGTCGCGGCGGCGGCGGTGGTGGTCTGGGGATCTGAGGAAGTTGTGGACGCGCTCATTGCGGATGGCTGCAGGCGCGAGAGGTGCGTGTGCGCGCGGGCGGCGGCAAGTGGGCAAGTGTGCCCTCCATCACGTCGAGATGCTGGTTTCGCTGCGAGGACAAAAAATCGGAGGTCAGCGGGAATCAGTGGTAGGTAAGCATAATGAGATCTAGCGAAAGCGGTAGGAGATTCTTAGGGACGATAGTGGGACATCAGGAAGGCTGCTGATGAGTGCGGCCAAATGGCGAAGTCAACCTGCGTGTTGTGGATGAGTGCGTGGCAGCCGAGCTCGGACTGCCACCAATCTCAAGAGTTTGTGATTGCCCTCATGCTGCAGTGATGCCTCCAGTTTGCTGGTGTCCGTACAGGCGATACGCTCGTCGATACAAGTAGATCGATGACCAACACACATCTGGTGATCTGGCGGCCGACTGGAGTGCTATCGCTCAGTTTCGGTGGACACGCTGTTCACGAGTCGCTTTTCGAACGTCGACTGCACTCGATGTGCGTGCCATGACCAAGTAGTAAGAGTCGTCGTTCATGACGAGGGGCGCTCGATTCAAGCGAACTGGAAGGTGCAGTCATTGTCAACATGAGTGATCGCCATGGAGAGCACGCACACTGGCATCACGATGGAAAATGGCAGCAACCAACGCTGGCTCGCCAGTACGAACGCGAGTTGCTCCACGCTCGAGATCCTGGGCGTTCGCTGCGCGACAACACAGTGGAGTATCAACGTCATGACTTCCATGATGAAGAGGAACCGAGCCGAGTCGACGACACTGGAGGCTGCTTTCAACGAGGTTACTACCATCATCGTGCAGACGCATGCTCGATTCCAAGCTCGTGCACTGCTCTCACGTAGATCGCTTGTCTTGCAACAGCAGAGTACGTTCGGATTGCCGGTGTGTATGAGTTGGCAAAGTAAGCACACAGACAACCTCGGACTATTGCAGCGCCGCGTACAATGAGAAGGTGCGTCATCACAGACATGTACGCAGATATGAGCAGACTCACTGAAGTGGCACGTTGTAGTGGAGCGCCTCAAGGATAGAGCGCACCTCTACTTCGTTCCCCCACATCCATCAGCGCCTTAATCTTTCTCCGTTCCACTGCTGGCACGATGTCAATTTCACCGGTCTCCAGAGCGCTACGCCCACGTCGCCGCTCGCCACTGACGGTGAGCTTGCAATGTGAGCGTCGCCCTCCGACGTTGCCGAGTTTTGTCACTTGCTATTTCTTGCTTCCGGTCACAGCTTGCGTGGGCTCTCGCGCCGCATCTCCGATCCTAGACTTGCAGTTCAGGGTTGATCGCACAAGTGTGGTCAAGGTTGTCTAGTGAACTGGAACTGCAGAAATGTGCTACCGAGTCATGTCGATCAAAGGCTGAAGCGAAAGCTGCTCAGTACCTCTCTAGAGGTGAGCGCGAAGGCAGCGTACTGTAGTGGATGAGCGCGTGACCATCGAGTTCGTCCGCCAACCAGCAAGGATGACACCACTCAGATCTCTCTCTTTGCTGCTCAAAAACTCGAGTACGCACAGACACACACAAAGCCACCTGGTGGCTGACTGGAGTGCTCACCTGCTTCGCCGCTCGGATTCGGTGGACACGCTGTTCACCTGAGTGATCATCCGAGAGAGAGCCTCGTTTTTCGGTAGGAGGTGACTCCACTCGATGGTGAATTGGAAGGTGAACTTGCTGTTGGCGACATGGGTGATTGCCATGGAGAACACGAACACTAGGCAGAAGCTCCAAACATCAACGTTCCTGTGGCCTGATTTTGAGAGAGTGGATCCGATGCTGCGAGTGCTGTGGCGTCGGGGATCGCAGCTTGCCTGAGGACCGCTTCGCCGTTTCGGAGGTCTTTTGTCATCTCATCCGGCGTTTGACGTCAACATGTCTGGCACTTCAAGCGGTACAGTGTACCTACAAACGGCACACTGTGCCGCTTGCGAGGTCAAACTCTCGCCACATACAAACGTCAAGAGGTTTTTCGTTCTGTTAAACTGAGGTTTTTAACACTCCCTCCGTTTTTTCCCCTCGTCATTCAGGAACTCGAGCTGGAAGTGAAGGAGCCAAAGATGGCGGTGCTCTCGACGTCGCGCGTGACCTCCGGCGCGCTCTCGGCGTCCGCGCTCGTGCGTCTTGCTACCATGCGGATACTTGGGCGCAGACACACGCTGTAGGAAAGTGCTTTTTTTTGTCTGATAGGCGCATGTGTGGTGCAGGTGGCGATCGCGATCGCGATCCGCGACCACGGGCAGCGCGCAGCGAACGCGGCATCGCGCCAGGACTCGCAGTTCATGACCAAGAAGCAGGGCAACAAGCAGAAGGTGGCGGTCAACAAGGTGCGTGACGAAAGCGAGGGAGGACAGCATGGACAATAGGCTGATGAGACGGCGGGTGTGCGGGCGGGCGTGTGGCTGCGCAGGAGTTCTACCAGCGCTTCGTCAAGCTCTTCAAGGTCATCGTGCCGGGCCCGTTCACGCCGGAGGTGGCGTTCGCGGCGCTCGTGGCGGCGTTGCTGGCGGCGCGCACATCCTTCGATATCATGATCCTGCAGATCATCACGTCCATCGAGCGCGCGATGTACGTCGTCGTCGTCGTCGTTGTAGTATCAAGGATAGAGAGGGGAGACAGAGACTGACCCACTTGTGTGCATGTATGCTCGCAGTATCTCGCGGTCGCAGGAGGACTTCATGCGCCACCTGCGCCGCTTCTTCGTGCTCATGCTGCCGATCTCGTGCGTCAACTGCCTGCTCAAGTACGGGCACACGGAGCTCACCCTGCGCTTCCGCAACCGCCTTACGAAGCACCTCTACAAGCACTACCTCAAAGGGTTCATCTACTACAAGGTCTCAAACCTCGACAACCGCATCTCGAACGCCGACCAGCTGCTCACGGTCGACGTCGAGCGCTTCTCCAACTCGGTCGCCGACCTCTACTCGAACCTGTCCAAGCCGATGCTCGACATCGTCATCTACTCGGCGAAGCTCACGTCGTCGATCGGCGCGCAGGGACCGGCCATCATGCTCGGCTACCTCGTGCTCTCGGGCATGTTCCTCACGTGGCTGCGCCAGCCGACGGGCCGCTTCACGATCGCCGAGCAGAAGATGGAGGGCAACTTCCGCTTCATGAACTCGCGCCTGATCACGCACAGTGAGGAGATCGCGTTTTACAACGGCAACGTGCGCGAGAAGAAGATCCTGGACGAGAGCTTCTCGCGCCTGATCGACCTCGTTCGCAAGTCGCAGCAGTTCCGCTTCTCCGTGTCGGTGATCGACAACATCGTGGCCAAGTACTTGGCGACGGTGGTCGGCTTCTTGGTCGTGTCCAAGCCGTTCCTGGACAAGTCGGACCCGCGCCACCTCAACTCGACGTACGCCGAGCGCATGGAGGACTACTTCCGCTCGGGTAAGATGCTCATCAAGCTCGCGGAGGCGATGGGTCGGCTCGTGCTGTCCGGTCGCGAGCTGACCCGTCTTGCGGGCTTCACGGCGCGCGTGACCGAGATGATCGAGGTGCTCTCTGATCTGGACGAGGGCCGGTACCAGCGCACGATGCTGAAGGGCGACGAGGAGGAGGCCGACGAGGACGTGAAGAATGCCACGACGTCGGCGGAGGGACTGGGGCTGCACCCGAACAAGGGCGAGCTGATCCACCGTGACCACGTCATCCAGTTCGAGGACGTGCCGCTCGTGACGCCGAACGGCGACGTGCTCGTGCGCTCGCTCAACATCAAGGTCGAGTCAGGCATGAACGTGGTCGTCGCGGGTCCGAACGGCTGCGGCAAGAGCTCGCTGTTCCGCATCCTGGGCGAGCTGTGGCCGCTCTTCGGCGGCAAGCTGACCAAGCCCGCGCGCAACGGACTGTTCTATATCCCGCAGCGCCCGTACCTGACGCTCGGCAGCCTCCGCGACCAGGTGATCTACCCACACTCGCTCGAAGACATGCAGGCGTCGGGTCTGAAGGACGAAGACCTGGAGTACTTCCTCGAGAAGGTGCAGCTCGGCTACCTCGTGTCGCGCGAGGGCGGCTGGGACGTCGTCCACGACTGGGCGGACGTGCTGTCGGGCGGCGAGAAGCAGCGCGTGGCGATGGCGCGCTTGTTCTACCACAAGCCGCAGTTCGCGATCCTGGACGAGTGCACGTCGGCCGTGAGCGTCGACGTCGAAGGCGCGATGTACAATCACTGCCGCGAGCAGAACATCACGCTGTTCACGGTGTCGCACCGCAAGTCGCTCTGGAAGTACCACGAGCACGTCCTCCGCGTACGTTCCTGTTGTCCATTGCATGCAGAGTTGGTATTGCTGCAGACTCACTCACGGTTCTTGCGCTCTCTTGTTCGCGTGCTGCACAGTTCGACGGACGCGGGAACTACGAGTTCAAGAAGATCGACGAGGCCGACGAAGCGTTCGGTTCGTAACTTGGAAAAACAGGGAACTCGCTCGCTCGATGTGCGTACGAAGGAGGGATGGAGGAGGTGAGGAGAAGAAGGAGGACAAAGGAAGGATAAAGGATGTGGTTCTGTCGATCGGGATCAACGAGCGAACGCGCGCTTGTCGGCTGGATTGTAAGCGTCCGCTTTTACATGGATGATACGTGTGGGTGGGCATGCGTGCACATGGTAGCGTTGGTTCTTGTTGCTCGCATGGTCTTAGGAATAAGAACGATGATCACAGCGAAGCCGGGAGCGCATTCTGGAGAACATGCTGGTGCTAGTGCTTCGATTGAATGAACGTTTCTTATGAGGTTTCGAGACTGGTGTGAGACGCCGCCGCCACATGTTGCTGCTGCCACATACTGCCGCCTGGCCACTCGCGAACTTGCTCGGCGCTCCAGACATCGACCAACCGTCCAGTTTCTCTCGATGAAGCTCTCAGCGCTTCTTCTACTGCTTGTCGCGCTCGTTGCGCTCAGCTCGAGCGGCAACGCCGACAATGTGCTCGTGACTGAAGACCCGGACTCGGGGAGCGTGCTTGTGACAGAGGACCCTGACGCCAGCAACGTGCTTGTGACCGAGGAGCCAGGCTCCGACAACGTGCTCGTGACGGATGAACCTGGTTCGGACAACGTGCTCGTGAGCAAAGAGCCGACGATCGCGTCGCTTCCACCGGCGTGTGCTCTCATCAAGTGCTCCGACCAGGGCGACGGAGTGTGCGGCAGCGACGGCGTCACGTACACGAATGCGTGCCAGTTGACAGCCGCGCAGTGTGGTCACCCTGGCTTGCATCAAGTCGGCGGAAGTCCGTGCCCCGCTCCTTCCGAGACGCTGACTCCAGCGCCCCACGGATGCCCCGACGTCTGTCCTCGTGTCTTCCTGCCAGTGTGCGACGCGAGCGGGACCATCTACGGGAATCCGTGCGAGTTCATGCAAGCACGATGCAAGGATAACAGCCTCGAGTTCGCCGAGTGTCCGGGAAACAAGTGCGCGCTGCCACACTGCGCTCCGATCGAGAAGCCGGTCTGCGCGTCGAACGGGAAGACGTACATGAACCGGTGTCTGTTCTCGTACTTTGCGTGCAAGGACCCGAGTCTGACGGTCGAGCACGATGGCGATTGCGAGTCCAACTCCGGTGACGAAGTACCGACTGGATGTGCTGCGGTGTTGTGTCGTCCGTTCTCCGAGTGTCGCGTGGACGAGAAGACTGGACACGGCTACTGCGCCGACATCTGCGACCCGAAGGTGTGCAGCGAGGACGAGACGTGCGTGCTGAAGACCGTGCAGTGCTTCACGACGCCATGCCCGCCGATCGCCGAGTGTGTGAAGAAAGCGAGTTCGTGATCGCTAGTGCCAGGTTCACGCCATGATGCAACAGAGTCGTCCTTGAGTTCATCATGCAAACAAGCACTTGTTCATCTCTTTTGATGGTTCTCTGCATCCGAGGTGCACACAAGTATATCTAGCGAGTATGCCAGCAGGCCAGTCTCGTGGGAAGACGCACTCTTTGGATTCGACCTCCCCCTCAGGCACCGACGGCAACAGCACCACGAAGACATGCTCCTCACCTGGAACATCACGCGCAGCATCGTATTCGCGATCGTCTGACAGAACCACAGCGCGTTCAAACACCAGAACGAACACCCTCCAGATCCACGCAGCCAGCTACCACTGAGCGACAGCCGCCGACTTCATCTCCGCAACGCACTCAAGATCGCGAACAACACCGACAACACCGACAACACCGACAACGCCGACAACGCCGAGCTCCGCGACGGTCTCATCCGAGCGATCTCCATCTTCACAACAACACCACTCACCACAGGGACGGTAGAACCTAGCACTGTAGCTTAGCACCACAGCAAAGGCTGGATAGTTCCTTCTGGCAGGAGAAGAAACATGTGAAACAAGTTCGGAATTGCTGCCCCCCACATCTTCGAGGTCCTCCCGCCGAACTTCAATGATACCATGGGCAACCTGTTGTCGACGCGCACAAGCTACAACGAGCGCCTCGGCATAGTCTTTGGCGAGCTACATTGAAGCGGCTGAACGCCGTCGTCCGCCACAAAGACGAACTTCAGCTGTGACGAGCGGATCGTGCAGGGTGGAGTCAAGCGTCGGAAGACTTGGGAATGGGAATGCTGTTGACACGGTGAACCCGGCCGCGGACGACCAAGTCCTTCGACAAACGCGGCGGACTCCAGTGTCAAGTACGAGGTCATGGGCTGGTGTGCGGCAATCCGATCCGCGTCTTCTCCAGCAAAGATCGCGCCTGAGCACTCAGTCGTCCTCATTCGCGGCTTGCTCGGTCGTCTATGGGAAACAGCGACCGCTCTGAACCGCGTGCTTCGCGTTGCATCAGCTTTCGGAAGCACCGTCAACTACGGTGTGCACAGCGCTGACGCGGACACAACCGCTTCGCGACGACATCCGGCACGCCACTGTACCCGATCTGGCGCGCGCAACATCTATCATCCAGTTCGAAGCACGCAGCGATCTCACAAACTTTGGCACCGCACGACAGTCACATCCTCTCGTCGAGAGTCGATGGCTGACGCATAATTCGAACTCGGCTCGAGGTGACGAGCGTTGTTGCACAGCCTTCTTGAGCTCACGCGGATCCGCGAACTTGGACTGTGACGAGCGGGCCATGCAACTCATCGGTTGGGGGCGAAGTGCTCCGACCAAGGTGAGATCAAGCAACATCGAGTCGAGCAGGAGCGACCACGAGCGTAGAGCCCTGAAGCGTAGAACGTCGGGTGCCGAGCTAGCGAGCGGCTCGCTTACTTGCCGTCTTTGCTTACGCATGCTTGCGCTCTGGGGCGACCGACACACCAGCACCAGCACGCACCAGGGGGATGCGGCAGGACAGCCGCTGGAGCGCACATCCCTCCGCTTCAGATTTCGATCTGTCATGCAAGTGCGTAGGTATGCATGACAATGCTCTTCACTGTACTCTCTCGCATGTTTTTGTATTAGATCGTTTCCATTTCCAAACATAAAAGCGCACTTTAGAGAAGGAAAAGAATGCAACATCACAGGTATGCATGCCGAGAGGCAAAATGTGACGACTTCTGGCGTCACAAAATCGGTCCAAGACAGCTTCAAGCGCGTCAATCGAGAGCTCCAAGAGCGAGGTCCACAGGTTCGATTCGATCGCCATCCGACCCGCGCCCTCACTCTGTCGACAAGGCGCCCAAAACCGAGACGCGTCGCTCGCGTTCAGAGTCCGATTAGCTTCCGGCGCGTCAAACGATCGAGCGCAAGTTCGCTGACTTTCGAGAGGGCTCTCAGCCAGCTCGATCCTCGTGCTCCTGAAGTCCATCGCGATCTGCTCGATCTCGATCTCTCCGCCATGCCCAGCAAACACGTGAGAACACCCGTGAAGGCGTTCCCGACCCGCGAGCTGCTCTTCCCGGCTCTCGCGCTCGACGCGAGCGATTCCCAGCGGTTCGAGCTTCTCGCTCGCGCGGTTGTGCGCAACACCCTGACCGAGTACGACGACTTTGTGGAGGCGCAGCATCGCAGAGTGAGCAAGCGTCGGTGGAAGCGCGTCAAGTCCCGGGAGAACATCGCGGTGTACAAGGAGCGCGGTCACAATCCACAGCGCAATGTGCACCGTGGCATCGCGTCGGGGCTCTTGGAGCGCGCGTACACGAACGCTGCATCGACTGACGAGGAGAACACAACTGGCTCACTCGGCGCTGCAGCGCTGCTGGCGCACTTCCCGGCGCAGGAGTACAACCTGCCCAAGTTGCTCATGGTCGGCACAATCACCGGCTCGCTCGACGACGTGCTCTACGGACTCTCGACGCACGACTCGAGCTCGATCCTACTGCGCTCGATCTACACGCAGGATGAGATCGTCGACGGGCAAGTAGTGCACCAGTTCGAAGGTCCGTCGAGAGAGGATCCGTACCGGTTCCTGGGCATCAAGTGGGTCATGAAGGGCCACCAGCCAGCAGTGAGTGCCGTCGTGGCACCGCGCGACGCGCTCTTCCTCAACTCGGTCGGTGTCATCTCGCGCCATCGAAGCGGGGTTGGCGATGACGAAGATGCCACGGAGCGCATCGGATACTTCATGATGCACTCGGTCGAGCTCCCGGATGCGGTCCCAAGTCTCCACAGGAGCCACGGCGTCGTGCGCGCGCGAGTGTCGTCGTGCCACATCTTCCGCCAGCTGCACAACGGCTGCGTTGAGGTGTACATGACCGGCTACGTGGAGCCGAGCGGGAAGGTGGTCGAGTCGGTCGCGCTCAGCTCGGCGGTCTCGGGCTTGCTGTTCTGCTGGAAGTCGGTCGTGTGCGCTCAAGCGAAGAAGATCGTGCGGCTCCTGCAGCACCACGAGAAGCACCAACAACGACCAGGATCTGACGCCAGCAGCAGCAGCAGCGGCAGCAGCGCCAAGAGTGCAGCGGACGAAGACGTCGACGAAGACCGTCCCAAGATTGGTCGGCGATCCTCTTCGATGTCGCTGGCGTGCGGACTCTGCGAGCGCCACCTCAGTGTGTTCAAGAGCTCGGTCAAGTGCGCGCTGTGTGATCTGGAGGTCTGCTCGCGCTGCCGCGTGTCGATGAAGTTGTGCTTCGAGACTGCGGGCGTCAAACTCGTCGAGCAGCGCAACGTGGTGCTCTGCAAGTGCTGCATCACGCGAGCGCATCGGATGGACACGTTCCAGGTCGCTCAAGAGGAGGCACGGTGTGGAGTCTCGACGAGCTTGGATGGTGATGGTAGTGGAGATAATCACCGAGTCATGTCGCCAACTGACACCTGCAGTACCAACGTGTGGGGCGAAGATGTGCGAGTCGAGACATTCGGAGGTGAGAAGGCTCGGAGCTCGACCACGGACACCCTCGACATGCTCGACCTGGATGTTCCAGTCTGCGAGTGGAACAATCTACCGGACACTCCAACTGCGAGTGAGGAGGATACGCTGTCTATGCGGCTCTCTGACAGCAAGACGCATGGCTGTATGACTCCCGAGGCGCTCGATCTGTGGACACGGATGGCACAGCTCAAGATCCAAGCCGAGGACGTGTACCACTACACTCGGAACAACGCGAACTTGATCGAGTGGGGGAACGGAGCATTGGACCTTCGCTGATCAGACGATGATGAAGGCGACAGCTCCAGTCCGGCCGCGCTCGACCTCCCGATCGCAACGGAGGTCGTTTACCCAGAGAGCATCGACTGAGCAAGTGAGTAGTGTGTATGAGAGCTGATGAAGTTGAATGAAGTTGAAGTAGTGTACCATGGGCTCCCTCATCGTTGCCTTCCCCATGACGAACGAAGATCATGAGTAATGCATCGGATCTCCTCCGTCTGGTCCTAGCACTTTCTCGGGTGTGCGCTTCGTGTAGTGGTTCACGTGTTCCAGCATCTGCTGCAGCCTGGTGACGCACTCAAACAGGTTTGCGCTTTCATTCGGCGTCGGGTGCACGCCGTACGCAGCAGCAGACTGTATCTGGTACGCCGCTATCGGAGGATTTGGTGTCAGGTGCAGCACTCGCAGTCCCCGCTCGAAATCGTCGCTGTCAAGCTCGATCACTTCGAGGCAGGCAGCTACTACTTTGTCTGTGGATACTCCTGTCCCTCGGAAGCCTCCATCCCACGACGCTGACTGGAATCGGCTCGCTCTTGGTGCCACCACCGAGACGTAGGTGCTGAAGCCCGTGCAGTGCTCCACAACACCATCAAGCACTTGGTCATCTCCTCTTACGGTACTTTGAGTTGCGATGCCTCTGCTGTGCAAGATCCTTATCATGTTCGATTTCCTGAGTTCGATTCGAGCGGCGAAGAAGACGGTGTCGACCGACCTCGAGAGGAGTTCTTTGATGGTTGCGAGGTCGTCCTCGCGGCACTCTGGGTTGTCACGGAGGTCGTGATCATCGCGGAAGTCGAGGTCGTGGTCGGGAACTGTGTGCTGCGATCGATCAGCTTGTAGTCTGTGTAGTCCACGCCAGGGGTTTCAATGAGAGCTCAAACTCTTGCACTGCATTCTGCATTCTGCATTCTGCATCGCTCCAGCCGACAGGTCAAGTCTTCTCCTTCCGTCACGATGAAAGTACTCGTTCGTCTCCTGCTCGCGGCGCTCGTGGTCGCGCAGCAGCAGGTTGCGACGATGGCGGATGGGTTGCCGATCAACTGCGACGCCATGAGCGAGTGCACTGACAACGAACCGCAAGTGTGCGGATCCGACGGTGTGACGTACGCGAACAAGTGCGCGTTCGAGATCGCGTACTGCGCCGAGCCTAGAGATGCGTTCTTCATCGCGTCGGACGGCGAATGCCCGAAAGTGGCAGCGACACCAGCGCCGACGACAACCGCACCACCTCCAGTAGAAGAGAGCCACCTTGGAAGCGGACCCGAGCCGACGCCGACTGATCAAGGAACAGCCGCAGGAGGCAACACGGCGACGCCGGAAGCCGTCACGCCAGCTCCGACGATCTCGTCGTCACCGTATATCCCGGGCAACCAAGGAAACGAGGGCGGAACTACTGGAGGTGACACGGCGACGCCGGAAGCACCCACGCCAGCTCCGACGATCTCGTCGTCACCGCAAATCCCGGGCAACCAAGGAAACGAGGGCGGAACCCAAAGCGAGACAACCGACTCATCCGCAGCCGCAACGTATTCGCCGGTGCCAGCGGAGACTCCGGCGCCACAGGCTGCTGCGATCACCGAGGCTCCGACGACAGTGGAGGTGACATTGTCGGGCGCCGTGACTACCAAGTGTAACCCCATCTGCACGAAGGAGTTCAATCCTGTGTGCGGCTCGAACTCCGTCACGTACGCGAACCAGTGTCTCTTCGACTTCGCGGCGTGCAGGGACCCGCGCGTGATGAAAATGCACGACGGCAAGTGCCCCAAGCGCTCGACCAACTGTGTACCCGAGATGTGCCCAGCGATCGAGGACCCCGTATGCGGTAGCGACGGTGTCACCTACCTCAACGCCTGCATGTTTCAAAACGCCAAGTGCAGACTTCCCGCGCTCGAGATGCGCGATTGTGACGAAGACACACCGCTCCTGTGTGAGACGCTCACGTGCCCGCAGTACACCAAGTGCGAGGAGGACGAAGATGGCGGATTCGCGTACTGCGCTGACGTGTGCGCCGCGGAGCGCTGCGGCGTGGGGGAGGAGTGCCAGCTCCTCGGCACCGAGTGTTTCACGGCGCCGTGCACGCTCGTCGCGACCTGCGTGCCGATCCAAGTCGAGGCGGAGAGTTAGCTATCTAGCACGCTGCTGATAGGCGATGCCATGCTTGCACACCACATCCTGGTGTGAATCGTACTTGCATCAACAGAGCGCATCAACAGAGCGACTGCGATCTCCGCACTGGATCGGTTGACTCTCGTCTTACGAGCACGTAAGTCGATGCTAGTGTGGGCTGTCACTGACAGCCTGTCAGGAAAGAGTCTGCACCACGAGGCGAGTGCATCGATGTTCGACCGTCGAGGCCGAATGGCTAAGTCAGAGCTGCCGTCTCCAATAGCAGCTCCATCAGCCGGATCCGAAGAGTGCCGGAACCGAAGCGTGCATCGAAAACTCGCTGTCGAATGCTTTGACGGCCACATCTGAGATGCCATGAACAAGTTACATCACTTGCATTGGCATTGGTTAAGGAATGGAGAGACGTATAGAGACGCACTGCGCTCGATCAACACTCTCAGGACACACGACGAAGCACGCGCACTCACTGCGCGTACGCTGCTCGCCAGCTAGCACCAGCGGATCTTGTGTGGCACTCAAGTGCTCAGCGCGCGTGCGCACAATCAGCGCTCCCACCGATTACTCTACTGAAGCCAAATTCACTACTTCACTTGGCTTCAGTATACATGCTACCAGCAGCAGCATTTTGCTAGTCAATCACAAGCTCACTCTCGAATTCGCGACCAAGCGTACAAGTCCTCCCTCTCCAGCTCTCCGAACCTCCTCCGTCATGGCCACCACCGTTGCGCACAAGATGAAGTACCGCTACCTCGGCGACTCCGGCCTGCTCGTCTCGCGCCTGTCGTTCGGCAGCTGGGTCACATTCAACGGCAACTTCGGCGTCGACGACGCGTACGCCATCATGGTCAAGGCGTTCGAGAGTGGCATCAACTTCTTCGACAACGCTGAGGGCTACGCGCTTGGCCAGTCCGAGACGATCATGGGGCAGGTGGTGCACAAAGGCATCGCCGAAGGTGTCTGGAGCCGCGAGGACCTCGTGCTGTCCACCAAGATCTTCGTCGGCACCAAGGAGCAGCCTGGTCCGAACGACCGCGGGCTCAGCCGCAAGCACATCATCGAGGGCACCAGAGCGTCGCTCAAGCGCATGCAGCTCGACTACGTCGACGTGCTCTTCTGCCATCGTCCGGACCCGAGCACGCCGATCGAGGAGACCGTACGCGCCATGAACTTCTGCATCAAGCAGGGTTGGGCGCTCTACTGGGGAACCAGCGAGTGGCTCTCGAGCGACATTCTGCAGGCGTGCGAGATCGCCGACCGCCTCAAACTCGTGCGTCCGATCGTCGAGCAGCCGCAGTACCACGTTTTCGAGCGCTCGCGCGTCGAGTTCGACTACGTGAACCTGTACAAGAAGTACAAGCTCGGACTCACGACATGGTCCCCGCTGAACTTCGGCTTGCTCACGGGCAAGTACAGCCAGGGCATCCCGGAGGGTGCGCGTCTCAACAACGCGTACATCAAGGGCCTCGTCCCGGACTTCGACGACCGCGTCGCCAAGACCGACAAGCTCAAGCCGATCGCCGAGGAGCTCGGCTGCTCGGTCGCGCAGCTCGCGATTGCCTGGTGCGTCTCGAACGAGAAGGTCTCGACCGTGATCCTCGGCGCGTCCAACATCCGCCAGCTCGAGGAGAACCTCAAGGCAGACGAGTTTGTCGACAAAATCACGCCCGAGATCAAGGCGCGGATCGACGAGATCGTGCAGTTTGTGCCGAAGCATGTGAAGAACGACCACTGGGCGAACATGCGCGACAGGTTCCTGTGAGTCTCGCGAGTCGGATCTCAAGACTTTGCTGGGAACCTGTGAATGGGAAGCAGTGACGATCGGCGAACGACGAGGTTCGCAGAGATCGGATGTTGTCGAGTGAGAGCACCAAGAAGCAGTTTGTAGCACCAGCAAGTACGTCAAAGAAGTTCATTCGCTCTCCTCGTTAGCAACATCATTGCGTATCAACGATCAGCGTTCGAGTGTACGCTCGTTGGATCGAGTGTCTGCCTTCGTTCAGTCTTGCGATGTTGATATGTGTGAGGGTTCGTCGTCAGTCTGAACGATCCGCCAAGCGCAGGACTCGATGCAACCAGGTACTTTGTCTACCCAAACACGATCACACATGGCGTTCTCGAGTGTGCATCTGGGTGATCGGTCTGTCGCGAGTCGGGCTCTCGTTGTGATCTCGATTCTCGATCGAGAGTTCCTCTCTCCAAATGAGAGCGATCTTGATCACAATCACAAAAGCTCACAGAAAGAGAATCAATCAACCAGGTGGCAAACTAGTCTCACGAGCTTGGCGCGAGCATTCCTTTCGTGAGATCATGCAGCAAGTGCACGAGCGCCGCCGCAGGACACAGAGGATCTAGAGATCGACACCAACTTCATCTGGCTCATTGGTGTGCACCACACACACATAATCTACCATACAGTCACTCGCCGATTAGATCCGATACCTCTCTACATCCCGTCAACTATTATTGCTTTCCATTTTTTTACTTAATATAAGCTCAAATCCATATCTTCATTTGATTTGCACGCTAGATAAACAGACTCCATATCCCTTCGTAACTCGGCTAGCCGCGGCATTTCCGTACTGCATACAAAGCGCTAGTGTAGCAGCGCCGACACCACCCGCCGCTCCCTCTCTTCCTCCCATGCTCTGCTTCCTGAGCGGCCAAGTGCCGGCGGAGCCCGTGGCGTCGCGCAAGTCCGGCCACGTGTTCGAGAAGCGCCTGCTGCTCGCGTATCTGGCGCAGAACCAGCAGCGTTGCCCCGCGACGGGCGAAGAGCTGGACGCCGAGAGCGACCTGCTGCCGCTGCAACCCGCGACCAGTAGCAGCAACAGCAGCAGCAACAGCAGCAGCGCGGCGGCCGCACTGTCGCCCGACGGCGCGAGCGTGCCGCAGCTGCTCGCGCTCTTCCAGAGCGAGTGGGACGCCGTGGTGCTCGAGAGCTTCACGCTCAAGCAGCACCTGGAGAAGACGCGACAGGAGCTCTCGCACGCGCTCTACCAGCACGACGCCGCGTGCCGCGTCATCGCGCGCCTCAACGAGGAGAACGCGGCGCTGCGCGGCAAGCTGAGCGCGCGCCAGAGCGCAGGCGGCGAGGACGTGGACATGGACGGCGACGCGTCTGCCGCCAACGCGCTGAGCGCCGAGGTCGTCGCGACAGTCGAGGCCAAGCAGAAGCAGTTGGCCAAGCAGCGCAAGGACTTCAAGAAGAAGGACGCGCCGGCGCGCGCCGAGAAGCTGGCGGGGCTCGCCGACTGGACCGTGCGCTCGAACCACACGCTGCACGACTCGGACAAGCCCGGCGTGCTCTGCGTGGCCGTGGACCCGAAGCGCCCGGCGCGCGTGGCCACGGGCGGCGTCGACAGGCACGTCAAGGTGTTCGATACGGCGGCGCAGCAGATCGCGGCCACGCTCACGGGCCACAGCAAGCGCGTGAGCCACGTGGCGTTCCACCCGAGCGCGGACCTGCTCGTCACGGCGTCGCACGACAAGACCGTCAAGGTGTGGAGCCCGAGTGACGGTGGCGCCGGGTACAGCGTCGCGCACTCGCTCGAGGCCCACGACAACGCGGTGACGGCGGCGTCGATCCACGCGACGGGCGACTACCTCGTGAGCGCGTCGAGCGACGCGTCCTGGGGCTTCCACGACCTGCGCAGCGGCAAGCTGCTCGCGCGCTACTTCCTCAACGGCGACGCGGCGGACGCCAAGGGCGCGAACGCCGGCAACGAGGCGCTCGCGGTCCAGTTCCACCCGGACGGCGGCATCTTCGCCACGGGCGCGAAGAACAAGCTGCTGCAGATGTGGGACGTCAAGTCGCTCGCGAACGTCGCGACGTTCGACGGCCACGCGGCGCAGGTGAGTTCGCTCTGCTTCTCGGAGAACGGCTACCAGTTGGCGTCCGGGTCGCACGACGGCGTCGTCAAGTTCTGGGACCTGCGCAAGCTCAAGAGCTACTTTGAGTTCGACATGAACACGATCCGCAAGAAGATCGGCGGCGTCCACGAGGTGAGCTACGACGCGAGCGGCACGCACCTGGCGGTCGCGGTTGGCGCGCACGTCGAGGTGCTCAAGGAGGTCGGCAAGACCGAGTGGCAGCTCGCCAAGAGCTTCGACGCCGCGCACAAGGCCGCGGTCACGGGCGTCAAGTTCGCGCCGGACTCGAGCTTCCTCGCGTCCGCGTCCATGGACCGCTCGCTCAAGATCTTCAGGTAAGCAGCTCAAGCGATCAGGAGCAGGACGCTGTGCGCATCTCCACTATGGTAACGACGGCGACGACGATATTGAGGACCATGACGGCAGGAGCTGCCGACAGACAGCGTGACGACATCGACGCCCTCTAACGACATCTACGCAATGAACGCAGCGCCTGGAGCGAAGACGAATAGAAAGGGGAGGAGAGGACGTGCATGTTTGGGGGCATCTTCTTGCTGTGGCGCTAGGTGGTGGTGGCGGCTGCTTGTCTTCGTCCGGATCAGCGGAACGGGCTTCGTCGGGACGAGGACGACGTGGACGACGACGATGACGAAGGCCGTGGCAGCATGGCACGCGGGAGGTAGTCGTGCAGCACGTCGGCGTGCTCCTGCAGCAGGCGGCGCTTGGCCTGCTCGATGATCTGGCGCTTGTACTCCTCGTCGCGCTCCTGGAGCTCGCGCTCGCGGCGCTCGCGCTGGAGCTCGTCGAAGACCATTTGCTGCTTGAGCGCGTTGTGCTTGGCGATCTCGGCCTTGTACTCATCCTTCTGGCGGCGGCGGAAGGCTGCGAGCTCCATCTCGCGCCGCGCCTCGGACTGGAACTTCTTCTTGAGCATGTCGTTGAACGCGTCCTCCTCGGCCTGCTGCCGCGCCACGAGTTCCTGCTTGAGCCGCATCTGTATCGCGTTGCTCGTCATCATCTCGTCCTTGGCGCGCGCCTTGGCCGCGAGCTTCTCCTCCTCCTGCTGTCTCTTCTTCTGCAGCATCTCCTCCTCCCAGAGATCGTCGCGCAGCTTCTCGATCTCCTCCTCCTCGCGCCGCTTCGCCTGGATCTCGGCCTCCACGGCGCGGAACATGGCGTCCTCGTGCGCCTTCTTGCTCTCGCTCGCCGCCCGCGCGGCGGCCTCGCGCGCTTCCACGCGGCGTCGGTACTCGGCGATTTCTTCCTCCTGGCGCCGCGCCTCCTGCTCCCGCTGGCGCAGGACTGCCTCGCGCTCGGTCTGACTGCGCTCAATGAGCTCGCGCGTCTGGCCGCGCTGCTGCTGGCGTCGGACGAGCTCGTGCGCGTCCTCGAGCTCGATTTGCTTGACGAGCTGCTCGACCTTGGCGCGCTCTGCGTCCGCCTCGCTCTGCGCCTCCCGCCGCAGCTCCTGACGCTGCAGCATCTGGTCCTGCAGTCCGAGTTTGGCGTGCACGGCCTCGGCGCGCTTGGTGAGCTCGCGGTTCTGCTGCTCCACGAGCGCGCGCTGGCGGTCGTACTCCATCTGCTGCTCGATGGCGACCGTGCGGCTGCGCTCGCGCGCGTCGAGCGCCTCGCGCTCCAGCTGCTGGGCTGCGCGCTCCTTGTTCAGGTACGCGGTCTGCAGCAGCGACTGCAGCTCGCGAAGCTCCTCGCTGGCTTCGCACACGCGCTGCGCCTCACGCGCTCGCTGCTCCTGCTCGCGCGCGGCGGCTTCGAGCGCAGCGGCGAGCTGCGCGTTCTGCTGCGCCTCTCGGCGCGTGCGCTGCTGCTGTGCGCTCTGCTGTGCCGCGTTTTCCTCCATCATGCGCTCGGCCGAGAGCTGCGCCGCGTGGTTGGCGCGGCGGCGCGCGCACACGCCCTCGTCCGACTGGTTGTGCAGTGCCTGCAGCGCCGTGGCGCGCGAGAAGCGCTGTAGCGCCGCGTGCTCCGCCTCCTGCTTGCGCCGCTCGCCCTGCAACTTGTCCATTGCGCGGGCCGTCATGCGCGTGGCGCCGCCGCCCGGGAGCACGAAGGACATGACAGCTTGAGGAGCAGGAACTCGATTGATTGTCTTCGAGGTCGAAGAGTCGTTGATGTTGCTATAAATGGCTACACTGTCAGATGTGTACATTTTGGATATTTCATTGTAAATTTTTGCTTTTCTAAGTTGATACTAAAAAGTATCAACTTAATCCAGAATCCAAGCTGTATCTCATCATGCATGCCTACTCTCTTACATATACGCTGACACTGCAATAAATGCTTGTGCAGAACGCGCCAAGGTGTCCAAGGACGTGAAGGTCATCACTCGCACTAAGTTCGCGGAGACAGAGTTCGTCGAGAAGATGCTCCAGTGCTCCCGCAATACTACACCATGAGATCTTCCGGTTTCGCGTCTTCGGGACACGCACAGCTACGTACCATGATCTTCTGTTGTAGCATTGACCCGAACGCGAGTTCGATCATGAAGTAGATACATCTTATCGAGGTTGGCCATGGCTCGGCATCATTCGTCTCGAAACCAATCAGTCGGACTACCAAACGCACATTGCGACGACAGTCACTGGGGCCAGCACATTTGAATGCGGTTGATCGGACTGGAGATGCGCTGTGACTAGGGCGTTGCAACCAACTGAGAGCGGCAGTTTTTGGCTCACTATGTCAGAATTCGCATCAGCAACACTCCAAGACCGGCCGTATAAACCTAGGAAACACCGCTTGCGCTTGACCACGGCTGCTGGGATTCTCTTTCCGGATGTGGGTCCTCATCAGAACTGGTTTAGCCAAGAACCGAGCCAGAGTGTTCCGAGTAACAAATCGCGCCGGTGTACGCTTGTTTGCTGGTGCCGAGTCCAGTAGCTAGATCCTATTTGATAACGCCGACGTCGGCGTTGATAGGAGAGCCGCCCTACTTCTCCACGTGCAACTCCACGGTGTCGACTCACAGGTATCAGAACAGTGCCGAAGTAGCGCGCCTCCGCCCCCTACCAGAGATCTGTCTGATAGAACCACCTCGATTGCAATCTGAGTAAGCACGACTGTCGTTGTTGCCGAATCAGGTCACACTTGAGGGTCGGCTAAGCTGCGGAGCGTCGAGGCTGCCAGCGTACATACGAAGACGAGGGACATCATCCTGAGAGACCCGCGATCGCGTCGCCGAAATCCACGAGTCCAGCAAGCGCCAAGCAAGGAAGAAGGATCAAGGCTTGTGGTGATGGAAGAGCGACTGATTGATCTCAAGCGAAGGTAGTCGAAGCAGTTGGTTGTACGGCATCAACTGAAGTCTGCTGCCGATCTCCGATAGTCACGATTCCAGCGCAATACCATCCTTTTAGACAACACATCTCTCTATGATCCGTCAAGTGCGCAAGATCCAACTCGTACAACTCGCGCGAACGCATATTGACCAGTGGCCGCTCCTCACATGCTTTCTGTGCACGATGTCCTCGATGCGCTTATCCGCTTTTGCTATCTGGTACGAACTTTGTTGCTTGTTACTAGTACTGCTGTGTCAGACGAACACCATACTGGACGCTGGAACTCGACCAGGAGAACTCTTGGTGCTGCGCTTGGACGGTGAAGATGATCTCGAGCGCGTGCTGCCTCGTCGTCCACCGCCACCACGAGTCGTGGTCGCAGCTGTGCTGTCATTGCCGGTGAACGACTCCGACGACTTGGTCGCGTAGTACTTGGCCATCGCCTCGAACTGGTCGCGCTCGCTTCGTACTTCCTCGACGGGGTTGTTCACGACGAAGCTGATCGTGAAGAGCAGCATCGCTAGTACGCACGCGAGCTGCGCCAGCGCGCGAACCTGGTTCACCGCGATGTCACTTTCTGCGGGTTGTATCGATCGAGACGCCACTGTCAGACTCAAGTTGTCCTCGGATCAATCTAGTTGACTCCCGATCTCAGCTGGACGCACCGTAGCTCCACAACTTGGTGTCCATGTCGTCGAGACGCATGCGCTGCTTGCAGTAGTCATCTCCGAGCTTCTTTGCAATGCACTGCGCTGCCGACGCACACGTACCCAGTAACAAGGCAATCAACCATCAAAGCTGTCATAGCATCTAACCGGATACAATATGGAATGTCCACGCACCTCTGCGATCGAGAGGCGAACGCTCGGCGGCGCCTTGTACAGCACAGGCAAGTACACGAGCACCGCAAGCGTGAAGACACAGACGCTGGCGAGCTGCAGCAAAAAGCCGCGCTTGACTCCCTGCATCTCGTTTAACCGGATGCGGTACACGCTGCGCGGACCGTCCCGTTCGGTGATGAACACACCGGTCTCGAGCTCCTCGCGCTTCATCTCGAAGACCCGAAAGTTGATGTACATCTGTTAGTACCGATGCAGATCATCAGTAGCACTGTTAGCCTGTGCTACCAATGGCCAAGAAGGATGGCAGCTTCACTGTACTTGTACTTACATCGAGGTACATGGCGATCGCCTCCGTGATGAGGAACACGACCGCAGCCACGTCGTGCACTTCGGGTGACGTGTCGAACGACGCAAAGAGCGGCAGTCCGACGGCGCCGCTCACGCCGGAAATGCAGCTCGCGAACGAGAGCGAGCGCACGCTGCGCGAGAGCTGGCCGTTCTCGAGGCTCTTGCGCAGCAGCCGGTGCTGGTACTCGTGGTTGAACGTCCACGCGAGTCCGAGCAGCACGCCGACGGCGCTCAGTCCGAAGAAGAACACGTACGAGCCGGGCGGGTCTGCGTTCAGACACACATGTTACCAGATGACCAAATACTACTCATTGCTCCTGCTACACGAGGACAGGAGCTCCATCGAAGGTCGGACTACCTCGTCCCATGTCCGACAGGAACGGCCACGCGAGCCCGCCGAGGTACACGTGCCGCACCTTCGCGACTGCGAACGCGAGCAGCAGCGTGGCAGCGCCAACGAACGTCACGCTCCACGCGATCGCCGCGCGCAAGCGGCTCATGGTCGTCGCCGGAGCGAAAGATCGCGAGTGTGGCTCTTGAGAGGACTCAGACAAGCGCACTTTTACTGAAAAGAGACTTCTCAGAGATCGCCTCTCAAAAAAGAGTGCTCTGTTCATTGGCACAAGGAGTAGATTTTGAATATTTATTTTGTATTGAAAGTGTCGAGTGTGCAATGAATTGGAGCACATTGGACAAGATGTAGAACAAGACGCACCAGCCACCGCGATCACTGGCGTCGGAAGATGACGAACCCGCCTGCCACGAGCGCCGCGAGCACTGCGAGCACACTCGCGAGCGAGCCCTTGGACGCTGCTCGCGAGACCGCCAGGCTCAGAGCTCCAGACTTGTCGACACACTTGCCGATGATCTCATACTTGACCGAGCAGGTGGCGCTCGATGGGTTGCACCAAATGGAGACGTTGGGTGTGACTTTATCCGGGTTTGCTTTCGCAAACGGCGTGAAACTGAGCCCGGAGCTGGATAGACCTTCGTAGCAGAAGCCTTCCCTCAGCGTCGTGACCGAGATCTTGTGCGCGGTGGCGTTCTGGTACCCGATGTCCATCGTGATGTTTCGGGAACTCGTCTCCACGACTTTCGCCGACACAATGTCGACGCGTTGCTGCGAAGTGCATGTCAGAGCAACTCTTGAAGCGTCCGTGATCTTGCTCACAGGCACGTCGAGCCGGCCTCCTTTTGTGATCGTCTCGGCTGTGGAGCTGATCGACGCACACACAGAGCTTCGGCTCACGCACTCGGCGACGATCTCGTATGTGATGTCGCAGTGCGTTGTCGCTGACAGACAGGTGACCGTAACCACAGCGTCGATCTTGTCTGGGTTCGAGTCAGCGTTCGCACCAAAGCCGACGTTGTTGGAGGAGTAGCACGGAGCACCGGTGAAGTTCTTGACGCTGAATGTGCTTGAGGAGTCCTTCTGGTACATCACACTAGCGCTGATACCTGCTGCGATCTGCGGCACGATTTGCATCGAAGTGATCTCCACACGCTGGTTGGCAAAGCATGCTGTGAACGACGCCTTGTTCGCATCTACGAACTTGGATGACTCGATGGCAAGAGTCGAGCCCTTCGGTACAGTTTCCGTTGCACCCGTGGTGAGTACAGGACAAGCGCTGATGTCCGTGCACTTCCCCGCGACTTTATAACGAACATAGCAGTCCACTGCATTCGTTGCTGGACAGGTGATCGTGAACACTGGAGTGGTCTTGTCGGGATGCGCGGCTGCTCTGGACGCGAAGCTGAGGTCGCTCTCGGAAAGCTGGTAGCACGACAGCTTGCTCCGCGTCATGATCGTGACAAAGTTGATTGGGTCTTTTTGGTAGATCATGCTGACGCTCAGGTTCGTGCCGTTGACATCAACGATTGCTGCGGACTGAAGATCGTAGCGCTTCGCTGGTGAGCAGGTGTCCAGTACGAGTTTCGATGGCAGCACCAACGAAGTGCCTTTCTTGATACTTTGAGCCAGACTCGTGAGCGTCGGGCAAACGAGAGCACTGACGGCCACGCACTCGCCGACGATTTTGGCCATGACAGTGCAGTTGGAAGATGACGATGATGATCTGCACGTGATCGTGATCACTGGATCGGTCTTCTCAGGATGCGACGCTGCATATGCCGCGAAGCTCGTCTCGTTTCTCAGCGATTGGTAACAGTGCGCACCAGTGAAGCTTGAGACGATGAGCGAGTTCGAGCTGTCCTGCTGATACTTCACCTCGGCGCTGATGCTCTCATCAGAGGATTCGACGAAAGCAGCGGACACGATGTCCAAGCGTTTGCCAACTGGACACGACGCGATCACAGCGCCAGATGTATCCACAACTGCATTCAGCGGAACGGTGCTCGTCTGTCCCTTTACGATAGATAGCGAACTGCTGGAGAGTACTGGGCAGGAACCTTTGGCCACGCACTGTGCCACGATCACATACTTGACTGAGCAGTCCGCGTTGTTTGAAGCGAGACACGAGATCGTGACGAATGGATCCGTGACGTCGGGGTATGAGCCAGCATTTGAACCGAGCGCGAGCTCCGATCCGATTGACTGGTAGCACGAAGCGTCTGGGAGACTGAAAACTGAAATGCGATTTGTGGCGTTCTTCTGGTATCCAATGTCGATACCGTTGCTCCCTCCGCTCGTTTCGACGATCTTCGCAGACACGATGTCGACGCGCTGCGTGCCAGTGCACGTCGGAGCAGTGGAGCCTCCAGCCGCAGTCACGAACCGGGTCGCGTCGAGGTCCAGCCTCTCACCCTTCCGCACAGCCACCGCAGGAGCAGTAGCCAGCGTCGGACACGTGGAAGCGCTCTTCGCCACGCACTCAGCCGTCACGTCGTACTTGACGATGCAGTTCGGACCCGTCGACGGACACTCGACCGACACACTCGGAATG
>JAASGU010000275.1:0-26137 GCA_023334365.1 Globisporangium acanthophoron
AATGTGAACTCTGCCGACGTGAACGATGGTGGTGTTGTGCACGTCAGAGTCGCTGCTACCATGAGCATCGGTTCCGACTGGATGCAATAGCGTCCGTGGCCCGGATGGCTCAAGCCGAGAATTCGTCCCTCGATTCGAGTCTTTGTAGTTCTCCAGGTTTGTGTGTACACGACCACAAATAGCCTCAGGAGGACGCAAGTGCATTGTCACGGTCACGCAGCAATTGCGCTGAGTGCGAGATTAGTGTTGATTCGACTCAGCGCTATGCTCTTCGCTTTCGAGGTGTCGGAAGTGGCAGCGAAAGTGATATGATCATGTAGGCTCAAGGATAGAGTAACAAGGTAGGTCGTGGGGCTAATATTGAAGAGTAGAGATGCATCGATCGTGACAGACGCGTTCACGCATGACGCGCTCATGCGCTGGATCCCTCAGCATTGGATTTGGTATCAACACAAGGTTCGATAGTGTTCAGCTAGAGCTAATAACTGTAAAGATCATTGGGGTCCAGGCATGCGCACATGTACTACCGACAAAGCTGGTTTGGAGGCGCTCCGTATGAGTAGGAGGGATGATTCGTTGTGTCATCATAGAGATCATCGAACATCAATTCGTCATTGCGCTCTCGAGAGGAAGGAGTAACACCAAGGTACACTCATCCACATGCAGTCGAACACACACACGCACACACACACACAATGCAGCGTTGGATTGGGACAGGATGTCGAAATGCTGATTCTCCAAAGGCGTGGACGTGAAACACGGTCTGACCTCCAAAGTGCCCAGCGCTTCTAGCCGCACTCAGGAGCTTCGCGTCGGGCTGATGGACCTGACACTCGCTGAGGGACCTGTTATCTGCCTCCTAAAACGGAAGACCCAGCGGAGCACCGAGGCGATGGCTCCTTGAGTGGCAAAGGTGGCAGGAAAGTCACACACACACACACATGCACATGCACATGCACATACAGACACACAGAGTCTGCTGGCGGGGGGCAAGAAGAGCTTCTGACGCCGGTGGAGATGCTGCTGCTGGTGATGGCGATGGCGATGGCGAAATGGCGAATGAGCTTTGGTGCTGGGCAAAATGCGACGCCTGGAAACGACTGGCCACCCAGACTCTCGGAATCACATTCTCGTGCACAGAGCACTTTCTATCTTGCATATAGTATAGTTCCAGTCACTGCGAGTGTGCATTCATTTATGACGCAGAGGTACAGTGCCGCCCACAACAATTTGTTTATGCTGGGTTTTAATAGAATTCAACACAGTGGATAACGCATTGAACCATTTAATAGTGAAGAAAAGCGGGGTAGCCAAAGCTGCTGGACAAAGTGAAACTAAGCTCCAGGCGGAGGCGGCGAGTAAGCGCGTGTGCGGCCGCCGCTCTTCCCAACCCCCGCGCCCTCCGCCCCTCCCGTCGCGCTTCCCCTATATTAACCGCCGGCCGCGCACCAACCCGCGCGATGGACGCCAAGGCGCTCGGGGGCGACAGCTCCGACAGCAGCTCCGTCGCGTCCTCGTCCAGCTCCGACACGGTGCTGATCGCCAAGCCGCTGAACCAGAAGCACCGCAAGCAGCTGCAGGCGCAGCTGCGCGCAGAAGACTCGGCCAGCGAGCGCGCGTCGGCGGCGGCAGCGGCGGCAGCAGCGACTCACAAGGTAAAGGCGTGGCGGCGGCGGTTCGCACTTGTTTCCGCTCTCGATGCGGGGTTTCCCTGACCATCACTCCTGTTGTCGTAGCACGCCGATCTCCTCTGCCTAATGTGCGAGCGCGACGGCGGCGCCGACGTGCTGCTCTGCAGCGGGCCCTGCGTGTCCGCGTTCCACGCCACGTGCCTCGGCGTCGACGCGCCGCCGTCGACAGAAGCGGCGGCGTGGAAGTGCCCGAGCTGCGCCAGCAACACGCACGCGTGCTTCCACTGCAAGAAGGCCGGCGCGAGCGTCGGCGCGGACGAGGCGGCGGCGGCTGCGGCGGGCAGCGCCGAGGGGCTGCGGCCCGTGCGCAAGTGCCGCGCGCTCTCGTGCGGCAAGTTCTACCACAGCGACTGCATCGCCAAGCTGCCGCTCGCACGCATCGCCGGCTCGCACTTCATCTGTCCGGTGCGTCGCGCTGCGTGAGTTGGCGAGTGCACAGGAGTCTCACGACTGCTTCTTTGTATCGTTGTGATGTGCGTGAAGCTACACACGTGCGCGGCGTGCGAACAATCTGGCGCGAAGAAGGAGTCGGTGCGCTGCATGCGGTGCCCCGTGGCGTACCACACGAGCTGCCTGCCGAAGAACTGCACGCGCAGCTTCCCCGGGAAGCGGATCATTTGCCCCAAGCACGAGCACGACGCTGCTCCAGTCGTGGCGTCTGTGGTGGCGTCCGCTGATGACGCGAGCCCCGCCAAGTCCAAGAAGGGTGCGAAGGAGCAGCAGAAACCTCTGAAAACGACGGACCACGAGCCGGTTGAGCGAGTTGAGAGTGCTCCCGGCGAGTCTCCTTCAGCTGTGGAGGAAGTGAAGGTGAAGACGGAGAGCCGTAGTGACAGCAAGGCGGAGACGCGCGAGGCGAGCAGCAGCAGCTCCAAGAAGTTGTCGAAGAGCGCGAAGCGTGAGAAGAAGAAGAAGAAGAAGAAGCGCAAGAAAGCGTCGAAGCGTGACTCGAAGGAAGGGAGAAGCGACAACAACGACGACGGCGAGGACGATGGCGACGAGGGATCGGACGCGACGTCAAAGAAAGCGCGAATCAAGACGGAAGGAAGCGACGGAGACGCCGAAGACGAGGAGGAAAAAGGTGCACTCGCCGAGGGACTCTCGCTGGAACGAGTAGATTCGTTCACGCTGCCAGCGCTGAGCCTTACACACACAGAAGCAGTGTCGCCGGCCACGTCCTCCTCTCTCTATGAGAGCCCAGCGGCAGCGAACGAGCGGATTAAAGCGCGGCTGGTCGAGGCGCTCGGGCAGAGCGATGACGACGTCGAGAGTCTTGGAAGTCCGATCTCGCTACCAACGCCCAAGGTCGCGAAAATTACCAGCGATGATGCGGCATTCTCTGGTGCGGAGGGCTTGGCAAACGCAGTTGAGCAAGCTAAACCAGCGCCTGCCATCGTTGAAGAACCTGAGAAGATGAAGCAAGAGAGGATTAGCGAAGGCGAGGACGGTGACGACGAGGCTCCCGGTGGATCATCTTCCCCGACCCTGAGACGACGCGCTTCAAGTGGAACTCCTCGTGGTGGCGACGCAACTGATGGTACGAAGGGGAAAGCATCAAGCTCGTCTCGATCAAGCAAGAAGAAGAAGAAGAAGACGAAGAGTTCGAGCAGTGACCTGGTCGACATTGTGCAGGACGCTGCAGGAGCCGTGCACTCCGGACTCGATGATCAAGATGACGCGACTCTCGTGGAGGAGAAGGATGCGAACGAGGCGAAGTGGGTACAGTGCGACAGCTGCAAAAAGTGGCGCACGGTTCCGAAAGACATCGATCTGAACACGATGCCCGAGCGCTGGTACTGCGAGATGAACACGTGGGACGCGACTTTTGCGTCGTGTAGCGTGGACGAGGAAGGCGTGGATCCGGCAGTCAAGAAGCCGAAGAGCAGTTCGCACGGCAAGAGGAGCAAGGGGAAGTCCAAGAGCAAGATGCATCCTGACCCTGCTGCGCCGCTGACAATATTTGCTTCCGACGGTGGTGCATCGTCGCCTTCGTCAGGTCCGGGGACTAAGACTCCAGTAACAGAAATCACAGAAGACGCAGCTTCAGGTGACAAGAGCAACCTCTCCAAGAAGCAGGACAAGCAGTCGAAGAAACGCAAGCTCAAGCTCAAGCTGAAGGAGAAGTACCGAGAAGTGAAGTGGGTGCAGTGCGAAAGCTCGCAGTGCGGCAAGTGGCGAGTCGTCCCTTCCTCGATCGACTTCAGTCTGCTGCCTGCAGTGTGGTATTGCCACTTGAACACTTGGGCTCCTGAGATCGCGAAGTGCAGTGCTCCGAACCCGCCAGAGGTGGAAACGTTCCTGATGAAGTCGCACTCGAAGAAGGGTGTGTCGTCATCGTCAGGTAGCAGACCGAGCAAGAAGGCGAAATCGGGTGGCGAGGCGACGGTGTCGACTCCGGACGGAGGAGCATCAGCAGTCTTGTCTGGAGGTATGCCGCTCGCGGGAGTGTCTGGAGATGTTCCAGCGAAGCCCCCGAAATCCACGAAAACACCGAAGGGTGGCATCCACCCTCCAGTATCATCGACCACGCTGTCGTCAGTGATCACAAGCGCGGCAGACAGCACACTTGGAGGAGTAGGTGGCGGTAACTCGACTCCTGGTGGACACAATGGAGGCAGCACAAGCGGTGGCATGGCGGACCCACTAAGTTCGTCGAGCTCCGCTCTCACAGGAGGGAAGAGTCGAAAAGCCGTGAAGCCCGACGGTATCAAGAAGACTGTGCTCGAGTGGGCTCAGTGCGAGAAGTGCAACAAGTGGCGAAAGCTACCCCAGCACATCAAGTCGTCGACGCTCCCAGACAAGTGGTACTGCTCAATGAACCACTGGGATCCTGTCCGCGCCAGCTGCTCGGTTCCAGAAGAAGCAGATCAGGAGCCTCTCAGCGCCTCACCACTTCCGAGCTCCCAGAACTATTACCCGATGCCCGGCCACTTCGGCAACAATTCCAATGGCGTGCGATCGAAGCGAAGCAAGCTGAGCTACTCGGAGCTACTGTACGCGGGAACGGGGCAGCTGCGCAAGACATACACATCCGAGTCGTCGACGCTCTCTTTCGAGTACGACGGGAGGATCTACCACCGAGATGATCAGTATAAGGACAGCAGTATGTATGTGTCACCGCAAGACTCGCTGGCGATCGCGAAGAACCAGACTTCTTCGGCGTCAGGGAACGGCGCCTCCGCCTCGGAGGCAGCAGATGTGGCTACGAGCGAGAACCCTCTCTTCGCGTGCATCGTTACCGCTCCGAACGAGCCGTCGGTCGAGCAAGTCGCGACGCTGGTGCTTGATTCCATGGATCTGCGTCACACCAGCACGATCGCCGAGATGTTCCGTGCTGCGAACAGCATGGAAGCGAAGCTGCGCCGAGATGTTTCTCTCTCGCTGGTGACAGCAGCCGTGGGCCATCTTGTGGAGAAGGGGCTCATCGAGAAGCAAGAGAGTGAGGGCGAGACCGACACCGAGAGTGAGAGAGTAAGTAGCGCCGCCACCAGGGTCGGGAGCAAGCGGAGGAGGCCGAGTGACGCGCTGTCCTCGTCTGCGAAGGCTGCAGTTTTGCAGTTCCGCAAGGTGCCGAAGCGTCCGTTGAAAGCGTCCAAGTGCTGGAAGCTCGGCCAGGCGTCCTTCGAGTTCCCGCTCAAGGATTGAAAGTATGAATTCACGAGGCATCTCCTGTTGACAAACTCGACGAGCGCTCGTGCTGTTGGTAACGATGATGTTGTGTGCATCGCGGTATCACCACGCGCCAGTCGTCAACGCCTTGATCAGCTCCTTCCTGCGCCGGTGCATTCTGGACTCCTTCTCCTTCGTCACGCTGGCGTCCAGCTCTCGACAGTACTCTCCAAAGCGCTCGCGCATGCTACATGTCGAGGGTTGGAGAAGAACTTCTGGCAGCGGAGATAGCTCTGGCACCTCGTCTGGGTTGCTCGCGGACGGTCTGCTTTGCGAACCGACACTCCCGCTGGTGTCGCTCGCGGTCAATCCCAGCCCACTGTTGCTGGATTGGCGAAGAATGGCGCTGCTCGATGCCATCAGAGACGGGACACTGCTGCTGACTGATATCTTGGCAGCACGGCACAGCAGTTTGTCGATCGATTCTGCACCAGCGACTTCTGGTGACAGCGGCGCGATCCTCGGACCTGCAAAGCTGCCGAGGAACAAGCGCTTTGCGCTGATCGAGTCCTGCACACTCTAGCCTCGTCAGAACTCGTTCAAAGCTACGCTACATGGCGAGAGATCGGATTCGTCCGTACCTGCTTCAGATCTCGCTGCTTGAGGATATGCTCGAACGACGGGTAGCTGGCAAGAAGGAGCTGGTACCAGTCGTAAAAGTCCAACAGCGAGCTCTGGGCTGCAACAACTCCGTGCTGACATGCCAGCACTGTAGTTTGTTGACCTCCTCGGTTCGCCTGCGACCGACTTCTGATACTTCCAATCGCGGTTGCAGTCCGCAAGTCGTACAGCATGTGCGTTCCATTCGAGTACCCGATGATCGCGATCGGGACATCGAGGACGTTCACAGTCTTCACGAGCGACCCCAACTTGACTCCTTCGCCTTGCTGCAGAGTTGTAGGCGGCGCAGGTGCTGTCACAATTCGATGAAGCTGTGGAGCGACTCGCTTCCGGATGTCGAAGAATCGCACTTGTTGTTTCAACGAAGAGAGCGCGACGATGAACTCGTTGCGATACACGACGACAGCATCGATACGCGGGTCATCGCATGCATTCGCGCGGGAGCTGCTTGATTCCGAGACTGCAGTCATGGACGGAGACAAGTAGACGTGATGAGCGTCCTCGAAGGTGTCCCAGACGACCACTGCTCCATCCGCGAGTCCGACCGCAAGAAACTGCGTCGTTGCGTCCATTGTCGATGATGTGATCTCTGCGAGATGATCCCATGACGCGATTGGCACTGCATTCGCACTGGAGGAGCTGGACAAGATGTACTTGGTCACTCTGGTACTGTAGCACACAACGAGAGCGTACGCTCCTGGTGGTTGGGATCGACTTGATGGAAGCGTTCGCTTGAGCGTCGGCTTGACCACGAAGTGTAATCGACTGACGGAACTGAAGCCGATCTGAAGCGCACCGCAGTCGATTTTCATGAGCGGAGCCGCAGTGTTGAAGTCGATGGCGGGAGTATCGTCCGAGATCCTCTCGAGAAGTCGTTCTTCAGCATTGGCATTGGTTGCGATCATGAAGACCGAGATGCTTCCGGGAACAGTAGCGAACGCCACGCACTGACCGTCAGGAGACATCTCCAGCCATTCCAAGTGCTCGAACTTGCCAGTCGCTGCCATGCGGAACGATCCTTTGCTCTCGCCTGCAGCTGCACCGCCGCCTGGGATAGACAGCGCGAAGATATCCACCTCCGCGGCTTCGAAGACATGGATCCACGTAGTGTAAGAGGAGCTCTCCGGCTGTTCTTCGCTCGCTGGGACCGTCGTGAACTCGGTCACACGAATTCCAAATGTCAGCGTTGCCCTTCCACCATCCTGTGTGACTGAGCGAACGCGAATCGGTGTCAGTCCAGTCACCTGGTACCGCTTGAAGCTGAGGTCGGGCGATGATGGTTCTCCGTTTCCTGTGGTTGGGAGAGTGTACTCGGCAATGTGTTCGTGCGTGAGCGTACTGAACAGCTGCAGCATGACTGGGGTGTGTCCAGGAGTCTCCGAGCTGTCCACTTCGAGCGCGACCACAACCACTGGCAGCGTGTCATGCTGAGCGATACGTACGACTCGGTGATTGCCCCCGAGGTCTTTCCGGTCAAAGATCTTGCAGCAGCGCTTCTTGGCTCCCTCGTAGTCGTCTGGGTCAGCCACAGAGTCGACGGTGTCTCGGTTCGATCGCGCGGTAGCCGCGAGAGCGGCAGCAGTCTCGGCTTTGAAGCGCGCGCTCTGCTGCTTGATGAGTTCCCAGGAAGCGTCGAGGATGTCCTTGTCCAAGATCTTGACGATCCGCCGGTATGGCTGGGGGAGGCGCGCGAACATGAGCTCCGGGTCGACATGGTCTGCTGGTCGAGAGAGCTCGATCCACTTGAGGAACTTTGCAGCCTGGACACCGCCGTTCGGCGTCTGGAACTGCCCTACGAGCGCGCGAGCTATTCTCCTGGGGAAGAAGATGTTGTTCGCCTCGAGAGTTCGTATGAACACGTCGGAGTGGACCAGCCCTCGTCTCGCTGTCTCGTTGTTATCCAGTATCAACTGCAAGCGAGCGAGTGAGTGAGTCGTCGTGCACTTGTAGTTCACATCTTGAGCACCGGATCACAACGATGCACAACACCTTCCAGGACGACTCCCAGCGCGCTTGGTCGTGGACGCAGATGTTTCTGTACACCGGTTGTGAGGCTGTAGCAGCACGCATGCACACAGCGTTTGTGTATGCCGAACGTACCGGATGTATCGGCGGACCGCCTCGAAGTCTTCCGACGACGCGGTCATCGCGATCTCAGGATCTCTCGAGGTGCGACTCTCGGAGCGTTGCGAGACGGTGTCACATGAGTAGTCGTCGAGTTGACGCCGCGGTGTCACTGTTTATAGGAGCTACTCATTGGAATAGCGCGTACACCGTGACATCGGGATGGTGCTCTCGCCGATGGCGCAGCCGCAGCCAAGCGCCGTGACACGTCGTCCGCGGGCGTTCGGCCGCACGTCGAACATCTGGCAGTACGTGGAAACCGTGCATGAGCGCCTGACGCCGCCGCCGTTGTCCAAGTTGCGGGAGTCGCCGTCACATCCCGGTGACCAACTCCGCCGAACGTCGCTGGACTTTGACGAGGAAGACGAAGACGAAGACAGCGACGATGATCCACGAGATCGTCGTAGAGAGTCGAGCGGACTGCAGTTCCGACAAAGCTTGGACATAGCACGTGACAGCGAGGCGCAGCAGCAGCAGCAGCAGCAGCTTGTGAAGCGCAAGTTCTCGAAGAACCTGGCGCAAGGCGGCGGAGCTCGACACAAGCGCTCAAGCAAGACAAGCCTGAAGGGTGTGAGCAGCTTGCCAGAGCTCCATCCACTCACAGACTCCGGCGCGGGGAAGGGCGGTTCACCGACGAACGGCGCTGCCTGGAAGAGAAACCTCAACTACGCGAGTCTCGGAGGAGGAGCCGGAGTCGGCACCGTTTCGACTTCCCCGGGCTGGAGGCGAGGAGGCAACGGCACGGGCTTCAGCTCCACCGAGATCATCAAGCGCATTCAAGCACTCGGGACGTCCGCGTCAGCACCGTACTTGGCTCCGACTGTCGCTGCAAGCGGCGCACCGTTGGGGACACCAGCAGCTCCTGGACAAAGTCTCGCTGGATCGCAAGTCGCTCCGCAGCCAGGCATCGCTGGCACTGGCGCTGCTTCCTCGAACGGAGCGAGCGCTCCGGTGCCAACGCCAGCGGTGCCTCCAGGTGCTGCGAGTCAGCCACCAGCCGCGCTCTCGGATGCCGAGAAGCTGCGCAACGACTTCAACTCGCAACAGTCGTCGAAGCTCTACTTCGGCTGCAGCGTTGCGCTCGAGCTCTTCAACGGCCACCTCATGATGGTGGGGAGTCCGGACGGCCAGGTGCGCGTGCAGTCGCTCGAGAAGCTCCAGGTGCCCCAGATCCGAGGCTGCCGCGACCGCGCGATCTTCACGCTGATCGACCTCACCGACGTGCGCAGCGCCAACACGATCTGCTACGGTGACGCGGTGTGGCTGCAGCTGAGCATTGGCACCGGTGAGGTGTCCTGGGAGCAGGGCGGTGTGCTCGGCGCGCAAGTACGAGAAGCGCCGCAGCTCAAGGCGCTCGCGCTGTCGAGCGACGACTCCATCCGGAACACTGCGCAGGCACCTGCTGTCGTTGGACATCCCGTCCCGGTGAAGGCGTACTTGCCGAAGGTGCGCTATGCTGCAGGTGCATCGCTTGAGAGAGAGAGAGAGAGAGGATCTGACGGACGCGCTTGTACTTCCGCCCCAGAGTCGTGAAGACGGCGACGCGCAGGCGGACGAGATCCAGTCGCGCGTGCGGAACAAAGGCTCCAGGATGCTGGGCAAGTGGATCATCCGGTCCGCCGTCATGGGGCCTCGCAGGCACAAGGATGTGAGTCATGCGATGGCACGCTGATCGCAGCGATCCGCCGACTGACGACGCCCTGATGCCTCGCAGAACTTTGTGTACAACAACGACGAGGTCTACCTCGAGCAAGACTGGTTCTACCTCGGAGCCGACTCGGACGCTGGCATCGCCGTGCTGCGTCAGTTGCCGCCGGCATCGTCGATCAAAGACGTCAAAGATGGTGAGTACCTGATCGAGCGGCGAGCAGCGTGGCGGATACGACTTCTGGACTCGACGAACGGCGGGTCGGGGCTCTCGCTCGCCCAGCAGCAGATGGAGCGGCTGCTCTTCCGAGCCAAGATGCAGCTCAAACAGTCCAAGAAGATGCGCGCAGGGCAGACCAAGACGTACGCTCCTGATCTCCAAGGCGGCGGCAGGTTCACGAGCCAACTACGAACCAAGATCGCGGCGTCCACCAGCGAGTGCGACCAGCGGCATATGGAGCGCCAAGACCGGCGACTCGGTCGACTGGCGACGCACTTGTCGAGCAAAGCGGAGGCGATGAACCGACGAACTCCATTCGCAGATGGCGATGGCGACTTTGAGTTCCCGACCGCCTTCAACCTGCGAGACGAGAGCTCTGGTCGCGCCCATGGTCAGGATCTTGGGCACGCATCGCTGTGCAAAGCTGAGAGCTCACCCCCCAAGCCGCATCCATCGTCGATAACAGCAGTGGCAGTCGTAGCCGAGATCACAAGCTGCGCAGACGACACACCAGACTCCGAGAAGCACGTCTGCGCGCTCTGCCAGTCGTCGACGATTGGCTACAACCTGTGCAGCCAGATCCAGAGCGTCATGCACGCGATCAAGAGCGAGAGCGAGCTGGAGAGAACCGGGCGGCTCAACAGCCAACGCGGCGAGCTCAAGAGCGGAGGGAACGCCAAGAGCACCAGTCGCTGTCCGCCGATCGCAGCTTGTGACACCGTCGATTCTGTCAGCGGGAGTTCAGAGACCACGAACTCGGCACCGACCGTGCTGTCGTCACGCAGGAAGAGCAGGATGCGAGACACCGCTCCCGTCGCGACGCCTCCACAGCACCATCAACAGCAGCTCGAAGAGCGCGAGCGCATCCTTCAACTCTTCTCTCTGCAAGACACACACATGCTCGACATCATCAAGTTCAAAGAGCGCACGGTGCAGGAAGCGCTCGTCGCCAAGGAGCACGCGCGCATGGGGCTCTCTCCGGTCGCGTCGCACTTCCGTGACCGATTCAAGCACATCGGGCTGCTCGCTCAAGCGCAGACCACTGACCAGCACGGCATCGGCGGTCTCTTCCAGAAGCTGCACGCCGAGCTGGTCACGAGCGGCACCACCGCGAACGCCGGACGCCGCAAGCCCTTCTCGCACGTCGAGATGCTCGCACAGGAGCTCGGCACAACGACGTTCACAATCGACGAGCGCACATGCCCGATCGAGTACCCTGGCGAGGGCTTCGACGTGTTCGGGAACCCGGTCGACCAGGAGGCCCCCGATCCCGTGCAGCGCCTGCACGTGTTCCCGTCCGACGACGAGCTCGAGCTCATCGCACCCGTGGACACGAAGGCCGTGATGGAGATCTACTCACACAACAGCGCAGCGGTGGCCGAGATGCTCGACGGGTTCCTCGAGCTCTGCGAAACGCAGATGGTCCCGAACCTGCGCCGCGCAATGGAGGTGTACAACCGCGCATCGCTCGTCGAGATCCTCGAGTTCACGGCGCGCGCGGCCGAGTTCGTGTGCGCGCGGCGCGTCCAAGTGCGCGTCGCGTGGCTCCTGCACGAGATCGCCGAGTGCGCCGTGGGTGAGTTCGCGGCCTTCAAGCCGAGCTTTGACGCGCTGCTGAGCGAACTCGAGGCCACGCTTGCGTTCATCCGGTTCTTCCGCGAGAAGGGGACTACGAAGCGCAGGAAAGCGCGGCCTTGAGCGAGCGAGCGAGTGAGTGATAACATGAGCGACCGTGTGACGCAGCGCAGCACAGAACCGGAACGCACGAACGAATTGCTCGTGACCATCGACTTGACTTCGGAGGACACCCTACTTCCACAAAAACTGCACACACCACCGGATACCCGATGACTTGCGTGCTCTGGCTTCTACTTGTCGCTCGGCGTCTTCTCCTTCTGGGCGGCCTCCGCTGCCACCTCGCCGTCCGCTTTGAGCAGCGCGTGCGGCCGCGTCTGCTTGAACGTCTTCATGATGTGCGCGGCGCGCGTGACGTGCAGCAGCCACCGCGCGACGAAGTCCGGGAGGATCGCCATGAGCGGTACGAGCAGTGCGAAGATCGACGGCGTGATGAGCTGCCACTGGTTGCGGCGCACGGCGAGCACGATCTGGTCGGCGACGAACTCGGGCGTGAGCCACGACGTGAGCCGCGGCGGCTGCACGCCCTCAAACATACCCGTCTTGATGAACGATGGGCACACGAGCGTGAGGTGCACGCCACGCTTGCCCATGGCCTCGAGCTCCATGCGCAGCGAGACCATGAGTCCCACGGCCGCGAACTTGCTCGCGCTGTAGTCGACCATGCCCGGGCAGCCCGTGAAGCCCGCAGCGCTCGCGACCGACACGATGTGCCCGCTGTCGCGCGCGAGCATCGCCGGCAGGAACGCCTTGATGGTCCACATGTGCGACGTGGCGTTCACGTCCATCGTCTTCTGCACGAGCGCGTCGTTGGTCTCGAGGATCGGCGCGGCCGCCACGATGCCCGCGTTGTTGATGAGGATGTCGACGGCGCCGAGCTCCTTCGCGACCTGCGCGCCGACCGCGTACACGCGTGCGCGGTCGGTGACGTCGACGGCGAAGAAGTGCGCGCGGCCGCCGGCGGCCTCGATCTCGCGCACGACGTCAGCGCCGAGCGCCTCGTTCAGGTCCCAGAGCACCACGACCGCGCCGAGCTTGGCGAAGCGCAGCGCCAGCAGGCGGCCGATGCCCATGGCGCCGCCCGTGATGAGCACGACGTGGTCGCGCACCGACTTCTGCGGCGTGAGGAGGCGCAGGAGCGCGCTGAACGGGAACATTGCGAGCGGCTGACGGGGCGGATCACGTGCGCACGAGAAGGCGAGTTGAGGAGTGGCGTGCGCGTAACGGCGGTCTCAGATAGGCAGATGTCGCCCGCCCGCCGCGCCCTCAACCAGGCTCAGGATATACACAAGAGGGGGGATGACGCAGAGTGGGACGGATTGTGCCATTTCACGTGCACCAAAATCACACATGCGCAAGCTTCAACTAGAGGTGAGGAGGTCGGGTCCACCACGAGACTCGGACGTGTGGAGATCAAAGGAACCGCATGGGCCGAGGCGCTCATGCAAGTTTGTCGGATAGCACGTGGGTGAAAGAAGTAACTTGTGTGAGCCTCTTCATGGCGAGGCTCGACACACGGCAAGCGGCGATTCGTTCGCTTAGGGTGTGCAGCATCATGCAGCTGTCCGCCTCTTGTTCTCTTGGCAGCAGTGTACGTCGAGCTGCGAACTTGTCCACGCCAATCTTTCCGCTATTGTTGCGAGTGTCCAGTGTTGGTAAGCGGCAGACTTGCCTGCTAGTTGGTCTGCGCCGCCACCATTGCAGTCGTGCACAGGCTTTGCTGCGCTTTTGCTGGTACCGAAGTGTGTAAGAGTTCGCCAGGTCGATACCACCGAACCACACGAAGCCGCCAATGCAATTCGAGCTTAAGCTTGCAGATCAATGCGAGAGAAGCGCATGCAATTTCGCTAACGAGTCGTGGACCGATGCTTGGATCACTGTGAGCGCGATCATTGCGACCACTGCGCCAGCTCGCTCGCGCTCAAGTGCCAAGTGTCTACACAGTGAAGAAACTTGACCATCATAAATGTTCAAATTTCTCCCCGAAACTATGCATTTTGAAGGCTTGATTTCAGTATCTAAAAATAATGATTATACTGGTCACTCTGCTGCAACTATTCAGTGACCAGTAGTCACTAACTCGAGGCTGCACCCATCCCGCAAGACCCTACTATAAACAGGTAATTTTTTATATGAATCTGTCTCTCTAGCAATCATACACAGGCTGACACAGATAGCCGCGATATAGAGGCCATGTTGACAAGCAAATCAGAGCGCATTCTCCCATCGCGCACGCTCACTAGGCACTCCCACATTGTCCTCTTCGCAACCAGCAGCAGCAGCAGCGGTGATGGCGCTTACATCGCAGACGCTCACGAGCGTGTCGCTCTCGAGCCCCAAGGCCGCCGATTCCTTCTCCCGCGCCGCCGCCGCCGCTGCCGGCGAGGACGCGCAAGTCGCCTGGCGGGAGGTGCTCGTCGCGGTGCCGCCCGGACCGCTCGGCATCCTGCTGGACAGCGGCGCCACGTTCGCCGCCGCGGTGCTCGAGGGTTTCGCGCCGGTGGACGCGCATGGCTCCCGCGGCGCAGTAGAAGCACATGGCGGCGTGCTACCCGGCAGTGTGCTGGTGCGCGTGAACCATTACGACCTCACGGAACCCGGTACAAGCTTCGCCGACGTCGGCCGCGTGCTGCGCGAGACGAGCCACCTCGAGCGCGAGCTATGCTTCCGTGTGCCCGTGCCGGTCAAGGCGCAAGAACTGGAGGACGAGCAACAGCTGCTTCACGAAGCGCTCGCGAGCGTGAGTCCTGCGTCCGTGGAGCTCGACGACCACGAGTTCGAGCCGGTGTCGAAGCAGCGCAGCGTCGAAAAAGTTGTAAGCTCCAGTAGTGCCGTTGAGACGACGACGACGACGACGACGACGACGGTTGTGACCCAGGTGCACGTGGCGGAGCCGACACCCTCGCCGCCGCTGTCCGCGTCGTCGACGACTTCGACCAGCAAGAAGGCGTGGACCATCGGCGGGTTCGCGATGCCCAAGAGCCTGCCAAGTCTGCCCAAGAGCCTGCCGAGCCTTCCCAAGAGCTTGCCGAGCATCGCAACGGTCAAGGCGCAGTTCACGAACGGCGGCCCGGGCGTCTCGACGATGCTCTTCGCCGACACGTCGGTCGAGTCGGCGGTGACGCAAGACACGGTCGTGGTGGTCGAGGCGCCGGCGGGGCCGCTCGGGCTGAATCTCGACGGCGCGGTTCTCGACCGCGCTGTGGTCGTCGGGTTCGCGCCGCTGCCGGACGGCTCGAGCGGCGCGCTGGAGATGCACGGCGGTGTCAAGCCCGGCTCGGTGCTCGTCAAGATCAATGGCGCTGATGTGTCGACCGCGACGCTGGACGAGGTGCGAGCCAAGCTCGGCGAGCTCAGCGGCGAGCCGCGCACGCTCGAATTCCGCCTCTCCCACGCGCCGCGTGTAAAGGTGGTGACGCCCCGCGCGGCGCCCGTGCCACTGGTCGAGGACCTCGCGAAGCGCCGTAAGCTCGAGATGGCGCTGATCGCCAAGCACGACAAGGCCACGATCGGCCGCAGCGAGTGCTGGTTTGTCGTCGACGTGCACTGGATGAACGCGTGGGTGAACTTTGTCGCGCGCGACGGCCCGCCGCCGGGTCCGATTGCGAACGAGGTGCTGCTGGAGGACGCGTGGGAGACGCGCATCGATGGGGATGGCACCGGACGCCCCGACACACCGCGCGCGGACCTCGTGCTCTTGAAGGATTACCGCTGCGTTACGCCGATGGTCTGGAGCCTCTTCGTCGAGCTGCACGGCCGGAGCAAAGCGCCTCTGCTTGCGCGGTACGTGGGTGGTGCTGATGATGTGTGCGTGTGTGCTTGTTACGTTGTGCTGACGCGTGTGTGGTGCTCTCTCCCGACAGGTTCAAGCTCGACATCGCAGCGGAGCCGGTGTCCGAGAAGGAGGTGATGCTGATCCTGCAGCCGGTGCAGCCCAAAGCCACGGTCCTCGTCAACGAGCTACGGGACAAGTGCGTCACGCGCGCATAACAGCTGAAGCTCTCGCTGCTCAAAGCCTTCCTTCCTACATGCATGCCTGCCTAAGTTTCCCCTGCGTTCGTCGCTGGACTTGGCTGTGTGCCTAAATTACTGGAGAGTTCGTCACTGGATCTAACTGTATGCCTAAATTACCGGTGCGTTCGTCACCGGGCTTGCGTATGAGCACTAATACGTCGATCGCTCCGAGTCGCGCCGCTCTCGTGACGCACCAGTTTTTCCACCGACACGCGACGCCGCAGCTGTTGGCTCCGTCGCCGCGAAGAACCGCCTCCAACCGAGGGCACGTTGCCTTCCCACGGTGCTTGTGCGCGATGATGACACTCGCGGGTGGCTCAGATGGAGTTGTGTGGGCTTGGAGCGCCTCGACCGTGGCGAGCAGAGCCTCGTGCGCGTTCCAGTTGTACAGTACGTCGCACGCAAACACTGCGTCCACAGGCGGCAGCTCCTGCTCGATCGGAGTTCCCCACACTAGCGGCAGCGTCACAACGACCTCGTGCCTGCTGCTGTGCACACCGTTGCGCGCCAGGTTCGCATCCAATAGTGAGAGGCTCTCTGCGCGCTCCGTGAGCACCAGCGAGCGCCACCGAGCGTCTCCGTGTTGCTCCGACAGCATGGCGTACACGACCCCGAAGAGTCCGCAGCCAGCGCCGAGCTCCAGTATCCCGATGCTGGGACGCAGATGCGAGCTGCGCGCCACGCAGAGCGCGAACGAGAGCAGGAGCGACGCGTCCCAGACATGCGAGCCCATGGTGTCGCCGTAGTTCTCCTCGATCTCGATCAGCGTCGCGTCGTGCCGCGTCTGACTCGGGATTGAGAACAGCCTCGTGCAGACGTTGCTGCGCTTCGGCGAGCTGCTGCCTGCCTCGGATGCCGTCAGGTGGATCTGCAGCGTGCGGAGCGGCAGCACGAGCGTAGTAGCGTCGATCCACACGCTGTGGACGCAGAATCGCTGGAACGCAACGTGGAACGTGGTTGCGAGCGCCTCCTCGCCACGAAGTCGTTTGCGTAGCTGGAACAGGATCGCCGCGCGAGCTGACGGAGCGCCCTGACCTTCGGAAGAGGTGGAGACGACACTCTGGCAGTTGAACGCGGCGTCGAAGGTCCACGTACAGTTCTTCCGCTCTTGCTGTGCGCTGCTTCGCGTGAGAGCATCACGAGGGCGGATCTCGACCTCAGCAGCTGAAGTCGAGGAACTGACTGGGTCGGAAGTCGCGTGGATCTCCAGCTCCCGCCGACGCGCTTCATCGAGATCCACCGGCTGCCCCATCTCGTCCACCAGCTCCAGCACGACACGGAAGCGCTGCCCGATCACGAGCGTCTGCGGGAGCCCGAAGCGCAGCCGCAGGCGTAGGATCTGCAGCTCTCGCGGCGTCTCCGCCTCTAATGCGGCCAGCAAGGCCGCGTCGAAGTGCGGTGCGCCCGCCACCGCCATCCTTCGAGGCGGCGGCGACTCTCCTTGCGCAGCCTCGACGTCACAGACGAAGTCGAAGTGGCGGTCGAAACGAGCGTCCGTTCAGTGACGACGATGGTGACGCCGTCGCGCCACAAGCAGGTGCAACAGCCTCCGTCGATGCCGCTGCACCCGAGAGCGAGGCAGCACGCGTTCTTCGTACGTGGCGGTGCAGACTCGAGCGTAGCTTTGAGAGAAAGATGCGGGTGCTGACGATCTCTTCGTCCTTAGGAACTGCTCGGATGGAGAAGTGAGCTCACGCCCATGGTGCGTGCGTCCTCGTTCTGTCATCGCCTTGCTGGACGCTGTTCCCTGAAGAGTTCGTGACGGCGACGGCAGATCGCAGAGACTGTGCTGCCCAAGCGCATCCAACGTCTCCAGGCGCGACAGACCCCACAGAGCGAGCACCTTTGTCGGCGTGATGACACTGGTGAGCTGACTACTGTGCTTCCTCGTCCGTGTTGATCACAGGAGCGGTACCTACGTGGCGTGTGCGGAGGCAAACGAGGAAGCGATCGCTTCTTGATGACGCTCTCAAGTGGCGACTCCCAGTGCGTCACGCTCCGACTGACAGAGGACGGGTCGCGGCTCCAAGTGCTGCAGCTGGCATCGGCAGGAAGCGAGCCAGGAGCAGCAGAACAAGAAGACAAGACGCTCGTGGTGCTCACGAGTGTGGCGCTGATTGAGATTCAACGCATCGTCGTGAGCAGCACGCGAGAGTTCGGCTTCTCGCTGTGTCTGCGCGGTGGCTCCTGCTTCAACGAGGAGGATGATCACAGCAACAGCTCTAGCACCAGCACCAGCAACTCGACAGCCTTCGTCGCGCCAAGTGCTGCGGAGTTGAACCAGTGGGTGCTCATGCTCACGTGCGGCGCGAACGCGTTCCAGCAGCAGCAGCAGCAGCTTCCACCAGAGTGCGGCGACCCTCTGCTGTGGCAGGCGGCGAGGCTGCGGATCTTCGAGCTCGCTGAGCTCCTCCCGCTGCGCGACGCAGTTGAGAGTGTAGCCGACGGTGTCCAGCGGCTGCCTCGGTCTACTAAGTCGACGAGCCAAGACGACAGCAGCCGACCACAGCTCTTCCTCGTGTGCTCTGCCGACTAAGTATGCGTGTTGACTCAAAGCTGCTGCTGGTGCTGGCGCTCGCACTGCTGCCGGAATTGGCTGAGGTTCTCCCGCTGCCTCTCTCGCTCACGTATGAACCGCTCCTTGAGCTTTGAGTGGGAGGACGCTGCTTCAGCTGCTGCTTCAGCTGCTGTCGAACGCGTTCGTGTCGCTCTCGGCTTGCGTGCGAAGGTCGACGCTTTTGCGATCGCCGTGTGGCCACGAGAACTGCTGCTAGACCCGCGAGTCTGGCCGCGTGGTCGCTGTCGCTGCTGCTCAGGAGAAGGCGAGTCCTCACCTAGATGCTCCAGGGGATCCAACCTCTCCTCAGCCATCGAGCGCTGGTCGTGCGCTGCGAGAGCGACCTCGAGCTCTCGGATCTCGTCCCTGTACTGCTGCTGAGACCGCTCCAGCGCTTGGATGCTCCTTGCCTGAGCACGCACACTCGCCTCAGTAGCGTCTCTGAGACAGAAGCTCACTTCAGACTTCGCTGTTGCTCGCGTGCGCTCCGAGCGGGTGACCTGCGTCTCCAGAGCGCCGATCCGTGGCAGCACAGATGCCTCGAGCGATCTCTTCACGCGTCGAGCCTCCTTCGAGATAGCGTCGAGGGCCGAGCTGTCAACTGGCGCCGTCGCCGTGCCGATCGTAGTACACCGAACGGTGGGAGGCGACGGCTTCGTTGGAGCTTCGACCTGTTCTCCGATGTTCCTGACGGCGTCCTCGAGATCACTGACGCGCTTCTTCAGACGATCTATCGCAGCGAGCATCCCGTCAGCAACCACATGAGCACCAGTCCACACTCTCGCACGCCGCACCGTGGCGTTCACCCACTCGCTGCTGCTCGCGCTGCACAGCCGCGTCGCTTCGACCAGCAGCTTCGAGAGCTCTGGCGCTGCTGGAGCTCAGCTGCAGCGCCAGCAGCTTGAGCTCGTCTCCTAGGAGCGCCACGTGCTTCTGCAGCACCTCCCAGCGACCGCCGTCTTCTGCTGCTGCTACTGCTTCTCTGGCGACTGCTTCCACCTGCGTCCGTCGCTCTGCCTCCAGCGCTTGGAGCCGCGCGTCTTGGCGCTTGAGCTCCTTCGCGATCACGAAGAAGCTCGAGCGCACCACGTCGGACACGTCGCGCCACTCGCCGTGGCCACGCAGCATCTGTGAGCCGAACGCGTGCTGAAGCAGCAGCGAAGCTCGCGCAGACGTGGGTGGTGCTGAAGACACACACACGGGGCGCAGCGGCTCGCTGTCCTCACGCATCTCCGCTAGTGACGACGCTTCAAGTGCGTATCTTCTGGCGCAGCTTCGACAAGGACTCGAAGGAGAGACGAAGTCATAGGAGGGCACCACGTTGCGAGTCTTGGACGCTAGCAACGGTGTCCTACGTAAGTGATGCTGGGCTCAGCTCTCGACGAACTCGGTGCGGCAGCGCGCGAACAGTGTCTGCACGAGGGACGCGGCGGTCGGCTGCGGCTCGCGGAGCAGCTCGCTCACGAGCTCCTGGTCCACCGCCGTCGCCGCAATGTCCGTCACGAACCGCGCGAGCAGCGGTGCGTCGCCCGCGCCGTGCAGCTCCGAGAGCAGACACCACACCATCGGGTTCACGAAGCGGTAGTCCCGCGGCTTGACGAGCCCAGGGCGCGGCGTGTCCGGCTCGCCAGGGATGTCGCCGTTGAGCCGGTCGCGCCACTCGGGCAGCAGCAGGTTCTCGTTCGAGATCGGCCCCGGGAGCGGCCCGTCCTGGCCGACGAACGCCACCCAGCGGCTCATCCACTGCGCGTCCACCGCGAACCAGCACTCCCGGCGTTTGATCTCGGGCTTGTCGAACCGGAGCACGAGCGCGAGCTCGAGCTTGCGGCGCTTGGCGAGATCCTCCTCCACGCGCAGCTTGACGAGCGACGTCACGCGCAAGGCTTTGGACGTGGACTCGAGCAGCAGCGACTGGCGCTTTGCCGCGGACGTTGAGAGCGGCAGGCGGAACACGAGCCGCCTAGGGACTCCGCCGAGCCCTCCGAGCTTCGCGCGCAGCTCGACAAGCGGCAGCTTGGACACATTCTCGCCGTTGATCTCGATGAGCACCGAGCCGATCTTGACGCCGCCGTGCGTCTCCAGCACGCCCTTCGAGCCGTCCGGCAGCGGCGCGAAGCCCAGCACGACGCCGCGGTCGAGCACCGCGCCGTCAAGGTTGAGCCCCATGGGTCCGGGCGGCACGTCCACCGCGACGAACTTGCCGTCGAGTTGCGCTGGCACTGCCGACACTTTGACTTCCACCACGAGCGCCGGCTCCGCGGACGGGAGCGACGGCCGGCGCAACACTGTCACCGAAGAAGCGGCCGACGGCGACTCGACTAAAGACGACGAGTCCGAGCCGCCGATGAGCAGCGCCTGCTTCTCCGAGAACGTGGATGGCTCGACGGACGGCAGCATGCAGTCTTCGGGCTGCGGCGGCACGCGGAACGTCAGCATTCGCTCGACGTGCGCCGTGTCACGCAGCACGGTGCCGATCTCGAGCAGCGACAGCTTGTCAGCGAGTACATCGAACTCGTTCACGCTCGCCAGCACGCTGCCGCGGATGACGTCGCCATGCGCCTCGATCGCACCTTTGCTGCCGTCGGGCAGGGCGGAGAACTCGTCCACTACGGCGGCAACCGAGCACTCGCCGTCCAGCACGATCCCGAGCGGCCCCGGCGGCACGCGCACCTGCACAACCTTCCACCCGCGGGTGGTCGTCGCCACGTCCCCCGCCGCGACGCTGCTGCTGATCTTCGACATGCCGCCGGCGGACGACGGCGACCCACTCGAGCCGGACCTCTGGCGCGCGAAGAGCGACTTGAGCATCTTCGGACGATGACGCTTGCGCTTGCGGCGGCTCCTTAGAGACTGGTGATCGTGACGCGGCGGCTTGGAAACTGAGCTCACTATTCCTGTAGCACACGACATGTCAGCAGCAGCAGCAGCAGTCCAACCACCAGCAACAGCAGCATGTGTGCGTGTGTGTGTGTGTGTGTGTGTGTGTGAGAGAGAGAGAGAGAGAGAGGGAGAGAGTTGTAGTGCGGGTGTATGATCCACCGCCGTCGCTCCGGTGCCAGTGTCACGCGAATCTAACTGGAGGTGGCGTCGGCTGGCGCGCTCAGAGGATCGACGGCGCCGGCGGTGGTGGTTGCGTCGACGGATCTGCCGCCGCGTCGATTGCTGGAACATAAGCTACTGCTGCTGCTGCGACGTCGTCGTCGGTCGCGGGCGGTTTGCTGTTTGCCGCGACGCCGAGCAGCGCGAGCTTCTTTGTGAGCGAGATCGTGGCCTTGACCGTGCTCACGGCCGCCTTGAACTTGCGCCGTGCGTTGAACTTGCGGAGCTGTTCGAGCACGCTCGTGAGCTCGACCGTGTTGACATCCTTGCCGGCGATCCACGGGTGCTCGAGCAGCTGCGCCGCAGACCAGCGCGCCGCCGGGTTCACCACGAGCATCTTGGCGATCAGGTCCTTGGCCTCGGCCGAGACGTTGTCCCAGTACGGTGCGTCGAACTCGAAGTGCCCAGCCTTGATCTTGCGGAAGAGCATGCCCTGGTTGTCGTCGTGGAACGGCGGGTAGCCGCACAGCAGGATGTACGTGATCACACCGATGCTCCAGATGTCCACCTCCTTGCCGTACGGGCGCGCCTGCAGGATCTCGGGCGCGACGTACCCGGGTGTGCCGCACGCCGTCGCGAGGCCCTCGCTGTTGACCTGCACGCGCTTGGCGAAGCCAAAGTCCGCGAGCTTGATCGACGCGTCGTCGTCCGCCGACATGAGCAGCAGGTTCTCGGGCTTGAGGTCGCGGTGCACCACGTCGGCGTCGTGGCAGAACTTAATGGTCACGAGCAGGGTGAGCACGAGCTCGCGCGCCTCGCGCTCGCTGTAGAAGTTCTTCTCGACAATGCGGTCGAAGAGCTCGCCGCCGGCCATGAACTCGGTCACGAGGTAGTAGTACTGCTCCTCCGCGAACACGGCGAAGAGCTTGACGATGTGCGGGTGCTGCATCTGCTTGAGGATCGCGACCTCGAGCATGAGCGCCGCGAGGTCGTCCGCCGAGAGCTGCGCGCGCTTGATGCACTTGACCGCGAAGCGCTCGCCCGTCGCGCGCCGCGTGGCCGCGCGCACGACCGAGAACGTGCCGGAGCCGAGCTCCTTGCCCATCTCGTACTCGTCCTCGAAGCGCCCGGGCGAGATGGCCACGGGCGGCGGCGGCGGCGGCGGCGGCGACGCGGCCGACGGGACCGGCTTTGCGCCCGACGGCGGCGGCACGCGGAAGCGCACGACGCGCTCAAGCGCCGACGTGCGGATGAGCACGTCGCGGATCGCGTCGAACGAGAGCGCAGCGGCCGCGAAGTCGTGCTCGTTCACGCCCAGCAGCTCACTGCCGCGCGCGACGCCGCCGTGCTGCTCCAGCACGCCCGCCTGGCCCGCGGGTCCCACCGGCCGGAAGCCGTCCACGAGCACGCGGCCGTCCGCGCTCTTGCTGACCACGAGCCCCAGCGCGCCCGGCGGCACGCGCACCTCCACGACCGACCACCCCTCCGCCGCACTCATGATCTCTGCGACACAGGTTTGTATAATGAGACTGGAGTTAATAACACAGAGAAAATGTGTGGGCCACACGGGCTCCATGTGGTCCACACGTATACTGGTGTGCACCACCTCAACCGCGCTCGCCGCCACCAAGAAGCTCCTCAGCTCGCCACCAGGAACGGCGACGTGCCACCACCGCCTCGAAGCTCCCTCTCTATCGCTGCGCGCATCATGTTCAAGAAGTTCTCGACCGACGAGAACGTGAGCACGAGCAGCAAGGTCAAGTCCTCGCAGCAGCGCACGATCCGCGCCAAGGTGCTCGAGCAGTACCCGGCCATCGAGCCGTACCTGGAGGACCTGCTGCCCAAGAAGGCGCCCATGGTGGTCGCCAAGTGGTGCGGATGGACTTGAGTCTGCACGCCAGAGGTGTATACAACGCAGACGAGCTGCTGACACTGTGGATGGTATGAATACGTGCGCGACGGCAGCCAGAACTACGTGCAGATCGTGCTGAGCGAGAGCGGCGAGCCGCTCTTCTACAACCAGCGCGACGGCCCCTTCATGCCGACGCTCAAGCTGCTGCACAAGAGTGCGTCATGAGGAAGTGTGTGTATACATGGCAGATGTGTGGGTGTATACTCACAGCGCTGGGTGCGTATACTGCAGTCCCCCACGTGATGAAGCAGGTGCGCGCGGACAAGGGTGCGATCCCGTTCGTGCTCTCCGGCGCGAACGTCATGTGTCCGGGTCTGACGTCCGCCGGCGGCGAGATGCCCGAGGATCTGCCCGCCGGCACCCCCGTGGCCATCATGGCCGAGGGCAAGGAGCACGCGATGGCAATAGGCGTCCTCACGCTCTCCACCGACGACATGTACGTGCTGGTCTGCTGGTCTGCTGCTGCGCTTCGTCCGTCCGAGACACTGACTGACTGGTCGTCACGCACGCGAGCAGCCGCAAGGTGAACAAGGGTATCGGCATCGAGATGGTCCACTTCCTCGGCGACGACCTCTGGACGCTCGCGCGCATCGACTGAGCCGAGCCGAACCGAGAAGCAGCGTCGAACCCCCATTCGCAGGCGGCTGGAAGCTGCTCGTTGCATACTAAGCCGCTTGTGCCAACTCGTGTTACCTGGGTTCTGCGCTGCTATACCTCCTTCCACATGTGGCTCGCAGCGTTGCTATTGCTGCCGTCGCTACCGGTGGAGCTGCTGCTGCTGCTGGCTGGGCCGTTCTCGAGGACGCTTGGCAGCGACCCGGATCGTGGGCGGCCGCCGCGGCTCGACCAGTCGAAATTGTACGTGTTCACGTTCGCGATCACCGGCTGCATCTCGATGCCGCCACCGACGAGCGAGTTCTGGACCGCGAACGCGGGGGGCGCGGTTGGCGGCGGGCCGAGATCTGTTCCCAGGTCGCCGACCTCGTCGTTCTCCTCGCCGTCCATGGACGAGTCTTGCTGCACGGGTTCCTCCTGCTTCCCGGACTGCTGCTGGTGAAACTGGCGCTCGTGCGGGAACTGGTACGGCACGTGCGCGCCCGACGACAGCGTGGCTTGGTGCACGTCGATCGCGCTCTGCAGCGCTGTGAACGGATTGAAACGGTAGCCGATGGTGCTCGCCACCGCAGCACTCTCGCCTACCGAGAGGTCTCGCGCCGCAGTCGATAGCGACGCCAGCGACGACCCGTACGCAGACGACGCGAGCTGCTGCAGCGCCGACGCAGAGCCGACGCTGTTGAACAGCGGCGACGCGGCCGCCGAGGTCGCGAAGCTCGGCGGCGGCGCCGGCCCTTGCGCGGACGGGAACGCGTGACGCAGCAGGTCGCCGAGCGTCCCGTCGCTGTCGTTACGGGAGAAGAGCGGGTTGGCTGCCGGCGGACGCATGAGCGAGTTGGCGGCGGCGCTGCTGCTGTTGCTGCTCACGTCGCCTAGCTGCAACCCCGAGAGCAGCGACGAGAAGCGGCCGCCGTACGACACCGACGAAGTCGACGCGTCCGCGCTGGTGCCGTCCGAGGACACCGACATGGTCTGCGACACGGTGGCGGCGCTGCCGTCCGAGGAGCTCGAGTGCGCGTGCATCTGGTAGAAGATCGGCACATGCTTGCGGTTCGGACGCGGCTTGGGCGGCGACCGCGGCGGCTCCTGCGGCTTCTGCTGCTGCCCGAGCTTCGCGCGCGTGGCCGAGAGGAAGCCGCCGAGCGACGTGCCGGCGCTCGCGGCCTGCGCCGCGCTGAGGCTTCCGACTCCAGCGCCGCCGGCGCCCTGCAGGTCCTTGCGCAGGATCTTGACCTTGAGCGTGCCGGTCTCGGCCTTGGCCGTGAACGCGTTCTCTTTGAACTTGCGCTTGCCGCCTGCGAGAACGAGCGAGTTGTGAGAGGGAGGGGGAAGGAATTATAAGACCGGGAGAGAAACGCGCACCGATCGGATCCATTGCAGACGCTGGTACTGGAGCTGGGGGTCTGGGGGCGGAGTGCGCGCGAGTGCGGGGCTTGTGGTGTGTGCTGCTGGAGCACGCGCGCGCCTCTCTTGCTTGCTGGTCTCTTGCTAGTCAGGTTCTGTTCCGAAATGCATGTAAAGAGAGGTAAGAGTGTGTGTCAATTTGTTGCTTGGTTGTAATTATTGGATTCTTTGGGACTACAAGTGGGTAAAAAACAAAAAGTAGCTAGCATCGAGGGAAAATCACATGACATTTAGATGTCAAGCGTGAAAAAAGAGAGGATTTCACCACTTGGAGCAGGTGGACATGTTTGTCCAGCGCTTTCTGTTATAGGGCACAAGTTGACTTGATCCAAGTACTGGTATCGGCACAATACGACAATTATTGATGGTATCAACCACTGTTATTGAGGTAATTCATAAACCCTAATAAACCACGGTTAACCCTTCAAGGCGATTTAATGCCCGCGAAAAGTATACTTTAATCAAGATAAATGCCTATGAGATATTGACGCCAGTCCTAAAATCGATGATTTACTGCACACGCAATAATTAGGCGTACAGTGATACCTCCGTTACTTCACTAAATATTTTAACCCCTGTGAACGTTTATGCTGATTAAAGTATACTTTTCGAGGGCTGGTGTTTTGCGCTCATGGTGTAGAACCTTCACGTTGCTCCCGCTCAGCTTCGTACCAGCTCACATCGCGATCACTACTGCGGTGCTTCACGAGATCTCGACACTCCTCTTCTGGACGTCTTCGGTCTAGTGGAGATGCGCGAGAAGAAGACCAAGCGATCGACACGCTTGGTTGCCTCTCACCCACCCGTCAGGACGGTCAGCCAGCTTCGAGACCATGTGTGGCGCAAAGTGCTGGACGTCGCGGCGCTCCAGACTGAACACCACCGTTTCGCTCACTACGCAACGACGAACGGCTATTCGCTGTCTGTCCTCATCGACCGAAGCGGGAGTACGAGAAGCGCGATGGCGAGGACATGTACAAGCTCCCGGC